>JAGFPH010013429.1:0-16453 GCA_018207615.1 Philaenus spumarius
CCTGAGTGAAATATTCGAGTCGAGTTCGTGTTACATGCTTTTACAATTTAACTTACATCTGTACCAAATGGAAATGTAAACACACTTCTTGAATAGCAAAATTAAATTTAACAACTCAATTTGTGAATGAATTTGTAGATTAGATAAACCTTTCTTAATAATATAATACACAATTCTACAAGAACGTGTTTTAAATCTTTATAAAAAGTCAAGTTTATTTATTAAATTTTATGTTACGAACTTATGCAAATCGTAAAAAAAATACAATTTTTATATTTTTTGAAATTGGGTGAATATATTTAAAAAGGTCTTGAATCCATGGTATTTGAATTACCAATCTCAACTTAAAAATATGCATTTGTGATAAACTTCGGATACACAAACCATACATATTTATTCATTTTGTAAAGTATTGGAGTAAACCAAAACGAGAAATGTGTATACGTTTTAGAATTAAATTATAAACGTCTTAATACTATTTACATTAAAAAAACTAAAACTTCCTAATACTTGTATAACTACTTATAACAATTTTGACACCTAACGAAAATTGATTAGATTAAGTACTCGTTAAGTGAAAAAATATCATCTATAAACTAAAATAATATGTTTCTTTAAAGTCTATGGAAAATGTATTGTGAACATTTTTTGTTTAAAGGTATCATTAAAAATGTTTGTTTAGTTTTATCGAACGACATTATAAAAATGCAATTAGACATTCTATTATGAAAATTCAGTGATAATTTAATAATGTTTAATTATTTTTAAATTGTCACAGTGTCTTTTTATAGTTCCTCCTTTCACTATTCAGAAATAACCCCATTTTGTTCAGTAATGTAACGCTGGTATATTAAGTCTTGCATTTAAAAAATAAAAACACCTAAAAGTGTTTGACATTATTTACAAATGTCAATCAATCATACTCACAAATTTAACACAATAATTTATGTAGCCATTAAGAAATAATCTAAAGAAATAATATTAATAAAAAATAAAAAATATAATAATAAACTAGTAAACTTTACGCTTTTCATTACATTTTGAAAAAAATATTAAGTTTGATAATGTGTTATATGAATACCTACGAATTGAGATTGTTTAAGTTGACTCTAGATACCAATAGCAATGATCCCATAATTTGTATCAACAAATTTAAAAAGTTAGGTTTATTCATTTATAAAACACTGGCTAAACTGTTAAAGATCCATTAAAAATACAAACAGGAAAAATATGACTAACAGCCATACATACAAATTCTAATATCTGCACGTTTCAGTAGTAAATCAATTTTATTTTTAACTTCTATTTTTAAAATTTATTGGCATAAAAACATTTTTCTTGTAGTAGCTTACTTTAAAATGTGGTTGCCTCATCAACCAATGCAATCATATTCTTTGCTGTTTATAAACTTCTGTTTTATTTTATAAAATTAGTATATATATACAATAGTTAGGATAATTTCAATTATTGTTTGTTTATTAACAGTTGTACGTTCCACAGGAAACAATTAAATTAAATTATGAATATTGCAACCCTAGAAAATAAAACTTACAATATTAACATTTAAGTCAGCGAAAAAAAATTAATCATTTGAAAATGCTGAGTGTCTCCGTGCCCTCAACTCTTAGCAAATTTTAAGATTTTGATTTTACTTCATGTTTCGTGTGTTTTAATTTTGAAACTCCCTAAATTAGGTAGTAGTAGTAATTAATTTCTCGAATTGTCCGTATAGTGTTAACACTATTTGTCTAGGATTACTCTGCGACTATTTCTAACTATCACTAAAAACATCTATCTTCTAATATCTTACGAGATTCGAAATCGCAGCTTCTTAATAAATGATTTCAGAAAGAAAACTGAACAAAGTTAATTTCCCCAACGAATCCGGAATGAAATATTTTTCAATGTGAAAGTATATACTTTTAATGGTAATTCCAACGCATATTTTAAATAACGAAAATTTCGAATATATGACGAGTTTACATTTTGCCCAACAATCAACTGCAGTAACACAGCTACAGACTTTGTTGCAATATGCAATGCGGCAGCTAAAACTGTTAACCTGTAGCGAAGAGTGGGGGGGACTTGATTGGATTGGCAAACATCCCTTTATTATCAGGCGCCCTTTGAGCGGGTTGCAGGGGGTGGCTTCAATTGATTCCCCCCTCCTCAACTCAGTCGGCAATTACTCACTATCCTATACAATCGTCTCCTCCCGATGTATCCGTCTAAATGCTTTCACTTAGCTATTCAACTCTCACTTGCAGAATTCCATTAATTAAGCGAAATACCGAGTCGTTTATTTAATGGATTCACAAATATTTATCCAGAAGTAGGTTCGGCTCCTGTTGGTAGATTTATTGACATATCGGTTGCCAGTCTGATTTCAGTGAATAATTGTTCTTTTAAGTAAAAGGTTTACAAATTAATAATATTATTTATTATTTTTTATTCATCTGAAGTTTTATGAGACTGGTAGAATTATGTAACTGATAAAATATGTTTTATGTGGTATCACAGAATGGGAATCAAATGGTTACTGGGATTCTTTCCCCTATGTATTACAACTTGGACATACATAAGTTTAAAAATCTATTTTTTAAATATCTTTTTTTTAACTCATTTTAATAATATAGAGTTGCATATTGTCTAATTTATATTTAAAACAAATATCAATAATATATTCCTCATAAAAAATGCATTATTAAGATGAACTATTAAGCCGTACAGTGAAGGTAAAATTCATATTTTAACAAAGATGAATTAATTAATCATTAGTAGGACTAGAATATTTTAAAAACTATAATAAAAGAATCACACCAATTTCATAGCCAAATATCTAAAGGTAACCAAGTTGTAAAACAATAAATTATAAATTTAAAATCAGAAACTCCTTTTTTTTTAAATATAGCTTTAAGAAGCAACTAAAAGAAGTGGTATGTTCTTAAATTAACTAAATAAAAAATAAAAAAAAACATCGAAATGTTGGAAGTATTGTAAACATAAGAAAACACAGTCTTTTGTAGACCTAACCACCATAAAATTAAAATGAATAATTATCCATATTTAAATGTTAAGAGGACTGTAGAAGTTATAAATAAAAACATGGTTCTCTGTAGATCTGACGGTAAAAACTATTTTATTAATAAGATTATTTGGGAATTTAAAAAGTTGGTAGCTTAATTAATAAAATCATTAAATATTTTATTAGAATGTAAAAGACATATATTTTTAATATTGATATCACTTTGACATCGATATTCTGAACAGTAACTAATTAATCTGAACTAGTCTGTGTAATTATTATACCTTCTTATCAAATACATCTCAAGCAGAAGCGATATTAATTTGAAATCATATGTTGGAACATCCTCATTTAGGAAAAATAAATATCAGAAAAATAAATCTTAAAACAAATTAATAAAGTAATACAATAAAACTAAATGTTAAACAAAATATAAAAAAGCATAAAAAATTCTTTCGACATAAATTAGGCCTACAAAATTGTAATCTGTCAAATGTTTTTAATCGAAAGAAAGAAAGAAATTTTAATCTGAAACTATGAACAAAATAAAAGTTAGTAATGGTGCATTTAATAATTTAGTTTAGTGAAAATTATAAACATAAATATGAAATTAATATAATAGGTACGAAAGCTCTTTTTTCACAAACCTTTATACAAATATAAGCTTAAGTAGAAAAGTCGTAAAAAAGCTCTTGAACGCTTTGCTTTATGGTTTTATTAGGGTCTCTTACAATTCAGCATTTCGTATATGGAAAATATGTGTATTTCTCAATAACGTCCAAATTCGTTGTTCAAACTTCTTCCAATTTTACATAAATATTATTTGAATGCATTAAAATGTCGTGTTTAATTGTTCTTATTTCTTGAGCCCTTTTTTACGCATTTGCATGGAAGTTTAAGGGTAAACAAAATAAGAAATAAAGCAAAATTTTCAATTGTACAAAAGTTTCTATGCTTAATGGTACATTTACTTTCATATCTCTAGCTCGAATCTAATCGAATTATGCGGTTTTTTTACATTGAGATTTGAAATTATGTTACTGATGTCGATATTGCAAGAAGACAATGTGAACTGAGGTGAACAAGGTTTATGTAAAAACACATTCTAGCCCAGTCGGTATACGAACTACCAGTAATTTGCAATACGGCTGATTTTTTATATAAGTACCTTAAAGTATGTAGATTAACATAAAAAAAGTTTACCAGTCTATCGATTTCCCAAAGTCGAAAAAAAATCGATTATCATTTTTTTTTTATTATCCTTAATATTTCGAGCTGGGATAAAGATAGAGAAAAATAAAAAGTACCACCGTGTAGGGTAGGTATATTTCAATAAAAAAGGTCATATGTATTTATTTCCTCCGAGCAATGGTTTGTCTGGAAAAAAATCGATAACGCAGGTATGTATTTTGCAGCAGGGGAAATCACTAAAAGTGTAAATCTCATTCATGTATTAAGCGTTGGCTCATTCTAAATTGTCCGAATTTTAATATATCGAATTGAAACTTGACTTTGGAGTTAAAATATATATTTTAAACATTTATGCTAAGTCTCAGCTTTTTATCTTGAAAATGACCTGATCTAGAGCCACTTGACTTATCAATGGGTTTCTCGATTTTAGGAGTACCAGACCCACGAACTAATTTCAATCGGCTCCAGTTTCGTCAATTTTTGAAATATCAACATAAAATTTGTTTTAAAAGTTAA
This sequence comes from Philaenus spumarius, assembly GCA_018207615.1. NCBI lineage: Eukaryota > Metazoa > Arthropoda > Insecta > Hemiptera > Aphrophoridae > Philaenus > Philaenus spumarius. Next base: position 4,733 of record JAGFPH010013429.1, read on the forward strand.
ATACACCAGTATAAATATTCTTAATAAGTATGAACGATTTTTTTCATGTTATTTTAAAAAACGAGGCGCTTCAAAATAGCGTTTTGTTTTACCTATCTCGTTTTAACTATAACACTTTTGGATTCAACGACTCCATTTTCGACATTTTTGCACATATCGATTTAAAAATTGGTACAGAAGTTATAAACACAATTGTTTTTTGCTATACTTATTTTAAAAACTATATTTAAAAAAATGACTGATCTGCAGCTGATCAACTAAAGCGTTTTGATGAAAAATCTAAAAATGCCTAAAATTAAACTTTTTTAAGTTACTTGTGCTTTTAAAAGTAAATAATAAAAAAGGTTTATATTCCTTGATCTTGTTTGAATATATATGTTCAACTTGTAAAACAATTTTTATGTTGATATTCCAAAAATTGACGAAACTGGAGTCGATTGAAGTTAGTTCGTGGGTCCGGCACTCCTAAAATCGAGAATCCCATTGATAAGTCAAGTGGCTCTAGATCGGGTCATTTTCAAGATAACAAGCTGAGACTAGCATAAATGTTTAAAATACATATTTTAACTCCTATGTTAAGTTTCAATTCGATATATTAAAATTCAGCCAATTTAGAATGAGCCAACGCTTAATGCATGAATGAGATTTACACTTTTAGTGATTTCCCCTGCTGCAAAATACATACCTGCATTATCGAATTTTTTCTAGACAAACAATTGCTCGGAAGAAAGAAGTACATATGACCTTTTTTATTTCAAAATACCTTCCCTACACGGTGGTATTTTTTATTTTTCTCTATCTTTATCCCGGCTCGAAATATTAAGGATAATCGAAAAAAATGATAATCGATTTTCTATTCGACTTTGGGAAATCTATAGTCTGGTAAACTTTTTTTATGTTAATCTACATACTTTAATGTACTTATAAAAAAAATCAGCCGTATTGTAAATTACTGGAACTTTTGGTCTAAAATTACCCCTACCGACTGGCCTATTCGTATTCAGAAAATTTTTCGTCGTGATAGGAATGAATTTATGCAAAATATTTAGGGAATTAATTTAATTGATCTTGTGCATTATTGGATTGAAACGAAGGCATTATAAGTTTATGCATCCCAGTTACCTCCCTAACATTAAATTAATATTGTTCCATATTTTTTTGAAAAAGAGAGATGAATTTAGATTTTTTCGCTGTTTTTTCGGTGGAAAGAAATGCATTTACGCAGGTATTTCTCCTGAGAGATACTGTGGGACTCAAACTCTCACTTACGTGCAAGTCAGAACCCCACTAAAGCATCAAGGACATCTCCTCAAGGACATGCACTGGGAAAAGGGTTAGCAGCATCTAAGCAGGGAATTCATTTGCTGCAAGCTGCAATCTAACCATTCACTGAATATACTAGCCTATGATTATTTAGTTACTTGCAAGGTGAATTCAACCATTGTGGATGATCAACTGACCTCAATCTAGGAGCGTTGCTCCTGGAGTCAGGTAAGCATGGCTGTGATCAGATCTTCAGGGCCTTTTTTTACGTAACCTAGAATAAAAGAAATGATCTTAGCTTCAGCTTTTGAGATGGTGGCAGGACTGGAGGTTTTCTCACTTCTGCCTTTGTGGGCAGACGAAGGGTACTGTTCACCGAACTATTAGTAATTTAAAGATACAGTGTGACCTACTTTAGATTACAGTTAATATACTATTATATTTTACACTAACTTCCTACACAGTAAAAATATCAATGGTGGAGACATACTATACATTTTTAGTGAGAACAATCGAAAAGAGATTAAGGCATCCATTCAAAGTATTACCCTGCAACATATTTTCATTAGTTTTTCAGACAGATTAGGTGCCAAAACTTTTATATTAAATACTAGCTGACCCGGCAAACGTTGTTTTGCCATATTAATTATTTTTTAACTAATTTCTAGTGTAGACAAAAAATAGCTTAATTATTGTAAGTGTTTAAGAATGTGGTATATGCGTGAAATAGGCATGGAGCGCTGTGAATGATGAGGGAATATATAAATAACAAAAGGCAAACATTATTTTTAAGTTATTATAATTTATTCCTTAAAATTTTATATCATTAATTAATCAATTACGACAGTGATACTAACAAACAATATCAATCTCTTAATGCTATAGCGTGAACAATATTTTTTGTTAGTCCATTTTTAGCTAACACAAACAAACTGGATGGTTTACCCACTCGAGAGCATGCCATGTATAATTGTCCGTGTGAAAAACATGGTGTACTCAAATCTAAGCCACAAATAGACATCGTTTGACCTTGGGATTTGTTGATTGTCATTGCAAATGCCAATCTAACCGGAAACTGAATACGTTTGAATTGAATTGGCACATCTGTTGGTATAATAGGAATCCGTGGTATTAATATATTTTCACCACTGAACTTGCCATTTAAAATGCTGGCTTCGATCACGTTTTTCATTAATTTTTGAATGACTAATCGCGTACCGTTGCACAGCCGGGGCGGGTTCAAATTACGAAGCAAGATAATGGCAGATCCAACCTTTAATTGTAAATTATGCGGTGGCATGCCTGGCAAATCCAGTGAGTTCAAAAACTCTGAGGGAAAATTTACTGCTTCGCTGTCGTCGCAAACTGTATCAATAGATTTATATGATACCAAGTTCCCTGGCAACAACATTTGTATCTTCAAATTTAAATTGTCAACGTCTACATTTTTTGCCGCTAAAATTGCTCTTTCTGCAATCCACTCATGATTTATGTACTGTGTGTGTACATCGGGAAATATTTGTTCAATGAGAGTATCTTGCGAATCAGTGATTGTGCAGAAATCTGTAGGTAATTTTACGTATCCAGTTTCATCTATAGCAACTTTTCCATCACCGATATCTAAGAGTTGTTTTGAAAATGTTTCAGCGGATGGATCTTGAAGCATTTGAACGCGCATATTTACTTTCAGCTGTAATTTTTCAACATTACGCCACAATGAAGATGATTTTAAGCAAGCGTTGATCTCATCAGCGTATGTTGAACGTGGAATGACTGGAAGTGTTTGCCTGAAATCACCTGAAAGGACCAACAGAGTTCCACCAAATAGTTTGTCGTTGTTTTTAATATCTTTCAATGTCCTGTTCAACGCCTCTAGCGAATGTTTGTGTGCCATAGTACATTCATCCCAGATTATTATTTTACACTGTTTAAGTACGGTGGCCATGGACGATTGTTTCTTAATGTTGCATACTGCGTCAGGGTTATTCTGAATATTTAGTGGCAGCTTAAATACTGAATGTGCTGTTCTGCCTCCATCCAATAAAGTTGCTGCAATGCCCGATGATGCAACGGCCAATGCGATGCCATTATTTGATCGTATTTCAGCAAGAATTAGCGAAATAACGAATGTTTTGCCAGTTCCACCCGGTGCATCCAAAAAGAAGAACCCACCTTGTCCAGCTGAAACTGCGAGCATAATGCGATCATAAATGGTTCTTTGTTCATCATTCATTAGTGGGACATTGCGGGCAACAATCGCTGCCATTTCTACAGTGCTGTACTGCAGTTCACGATTCATTTCAGTATTCATTAAATCAGATACAGTTCGATTTGGCGAATTCATACCGAAATGACTGAGTTGTAAGTTGGCAATGAAAATGCAAAGATCCTCAATAGCAATTAATGATTCATTGTACATTGCGTCGCTGAATGTTATGGTTAGATCGTGGATCCGTGTACGATGTTGATGCAATATATCATCAGTCATTGAATCTTTGTGATTATCCCACAATATCTGTGCTCTGGCTGGGAAACATGTAGTCAACACTATAGCGAATAGTAAACGAATTTGTATTGCTGTACAGTTCAATGCAGCTTCAGCAAGCATACATTCCCACTGGTTGTCGTCTTCCAGCAAGCCGAGTGCAAGGCATGCATCTTTATACGTTGGATAGTTTTGCCCATTCACTTTACGTATATCTTGAAATGATAATGGGCCAGTTACATTAACCAACAACAGTCGAAGATAAAAGCACTCAGTGTGTCTTGGATTGACTGTAAATAATCGCCCCAAGGCGTTTGATTTAAATAAATTGTGACATGCAGCAACTGGTGAGCCTTGTTTGCGGGGCATCCATGTTTTTGTTTGAGTCCATGTGAAATAGCTTGGTACTTGTGAATAGAGTAATGTTCGTGCAAAGGCACCAAAATTATCCGCACGATTACACAATTCAAAAAATTCAGTGAGTGTAGTTTTAGGTGGATTTATTGCACGATCAATCGCTGTCTCGTTCGTGAAAAATACACGCTGACCGTTTTCAAGATGGATGGCTAACTGAACAACTGCTGGATCCCGTTCATGAATTGGAAAACCAAAGATACGCCAAGTAGCTTCATTGGAGCTGATGTACCGACCAATTTGGTAGAGAATAATTTCATCGTTTTTATTCACTGGAGGTGCATTCACATTAGTATTTTCCACTCTAAACACAGCCATATCACTGCCTTTATGGACATACTTGCAAATGTATTTGATGCTCTTCACAGAACTGCAGAACTCAACATTAATATGAGCATTGTATGTCTTGCTCAGCAGAGGCGAATATGGCACCACCCAACGATTGTCAATATCAATGTCTGTGTTGTTGATATTTTTAATAAATGATTGTCCGCCATTATTTGGATTTCTTCGACGATATATTGGGTATCCGTCGACATTTGTGACTGTATCATTAGTTAAATTTTTAGGGAAATTTTTAGTACATTTTCCATCTGTCATGCAAGGCGATGAACTATTAAGAGTACCACATGGACCATGGATCATGTTTGTTGTAACAATATCAAACAGCAGTTGGTCAGTGGATGGATCTGGAATTTCCGCAGAAATGATGCTATCGATTTCTTCAGGACGGATTTTGTCGATGAACCAAACCAAAATGTGTGCATGAGGTAATCCTCGCTTTTGCCACTCAACCTTATACAGCCAGCAACGTGTGGGACCGAATACATGTAATTTAGTAATTAAACTTATTAAAGACTTCAACTTTTGTCTGAACACACGTGCTGTAATGTCATGGCGATGTATTGCATTTTGGCCATGCAATAGCAAAGATACAATCTCTGGCCATTTTGGATTACATGTGAACGTTATAAATAAACATGGTCGTCCATATTCGCGTACGTAAGTCAGAGCATCCTGTATATATTCTTGCATATGACGTGGACTGCCTACGTACGATGATGGTAAAATAATATGGTTACCAATTTCGGCGACGTCGGCGTTGTTGTTGATAGCGTCTCGCAAATGAATGTACTCTTCCGCACGCAGCTTTAGTTGATTATATCGTAAGTATCGTAGTCGTTCACCCTCAATCTTCGCGTACATGTCGACCATGAATTGTTGACAAAGCTCACGACATCGTAGAATGACGTTGTCCAGGCCGCGTCTAATCATTAATTGGTACGCATAATAATCCTTTGAGCTAACGTTCTTGTTTGTTTCAGTTCCTGCAAAAATATAATCATAAAAATTAATTTAAATAAATTAATAAATTACGTTTAATAATTTAATTGTTTTGTTAAATGATTAATGATAAAATTCATAATCTATGTAGTACCTGATATAGGATCTCGTTGTTTTATGTTAATGCAATATCCGTCTTGTCCCTTCCAGAATATTAGCGGATATTGGAGAGCGTCATATGAACGATGTGTATCTGCAATGAACTGAAGATTATTATTTCTTCTACGAATCACAATTTCTCGTGCACCTGTACGATCGCCAACCATGATTCCAGCAACATCATCAACAACGGGTGCATTGAATCTACGAATATGCTCTCCAGCTGGTGTTTTATCAGGATTAATGACGATAGCGTGATTATCGCTTTGTAATTTTTGCATGTGTGATTTGAATATTTTCAACAATTCGTTGTGCTCGTTCAATAGAGCATCCAGATCGCTGACGATGCGTCTGGCATGAAATGAATCAAGGTTATTATAACCACAACGTGCATTCACGCGATTGGCAAGTGCGCTTCCGGAATCTTCGCCGCCCATGAAGTAGATTTGTAAAAATTTATGTGGTTCGTTTGGCATTGGCAGCAGTGATCCCATTTTATGATAAACTTGGCCTCTGATTTTGAATGTAGAATTGTATTGTTGGCCATTTGCATTAGTATTTCGAACTATTTCTGTTGCTCCGAACGATGTCATTTGAAAGCATGAATTGAATGTTCGAATTGACTTGAGGAACACGTTGGAATCTGGATCCGTGCCGATTAGTAAACCGTTCAATGGTTCTGGTGGTGTTTCAATTTCAGGTAGTTGTACTTTTCCTGACGCGCAACACATCCCAGCTGGCTCATTTTTGAATTTCAGAGCATGACAATGCGGACATTCCTTGTCCATAGCACCAATTACCACTTTAGAATGAGCATAATATTCAATATCGGGCTCATACTGGAATGCTAGACGCAGGAATGAATCAGATGTAAATGCTCGATGTACCTGTTGTCGTTGTTGGTCATTTGTTCTGCGTCTATTGACTGTGAAACGGCGTGATTGTCGTTGTTCTAATCTTATTACTTTTTTGCGTTCAGCTCGTGTATCTTCTGACTCTTCTTGACGCAATTGCGTCATTCTGACACGTGCATCATTATTTTGTTGTTGGATTTGTTCTTCGGTTCTTTCGGATCTTCTATTTCCCAAGCTTCGAGATTTACTTGTATTACGGCTCAAATCAGCCCCTTTGCGTTTTCTTGGCATTGTTTTTTATAAAAAACACACATAAATAGAATTAATGAAATTACTGAATGTTGAAAATTGTTAAAGGTATAATTAGGTAAGATGTGTTATTCTGGTTGCTATGGTTATAATTCGAAATGTTTTCTACAAACTTTATTTTATTTTATAGGCCTAACCTTAAAATTGTGTTTAACCTTTGGTTTTATTAGATGTTGTATTTTTAATGTGTAAAACTAATATATATATGTTGAATTATATTAGATGTTTGATTTTATAGGGCCTATTTTATAGGTTTTAAAGGCCTTACCTAAATTGTATTAAACTTTTGTTCCTGAGTAGTTGTTTTAAAATAGATCACACGTAGAATTATTTTGTTGCTATACATTTGATATGAATCAGCTGTTTCGCACGGATAGACAAATCAACCTGATACTAATAATTAGCCCAAGTGTTTTAGTTCATTGTAATAAAAAAAAATTGATCCAAATCAGTTGTTGATTAAAATCAGCTGTTTTAAGCTTTTCATACGAACAGCTGTTTTTTGTTCCCATGATAAAATCAAAAGAAATATTTCTTCTTCTTCCTTAAGATTGAACTTCCATAAGATTAACATTGAAACTTTGTGGGCCACTGGGGCGTAGCCCTTATCACTAAGGGGTATGAAAAATAGATGTTAGCCGATTCTCAGACCTACTCAATATACTCACAAAATTTCATGAGATTCGGTCGAGCCGTTTCGGAGGAGTACGGGAACGAACATTGTGACACGAGAATTTTATATATAAGAAGAAGATATGAGTACCTGAAACACAAACATTTAAATTAAATTGCTATCGTCAAGTTCAGGAAGATTGGTTTTTACTAAGAGAACATATCTAACATGTCAAAAAGAAAGCAATTTGTTTGGACTTACTTAGCCAAATATAAAACGATATTTCACACGAGAGTATATTATTCAAATATATATTTTGGGGACGCCAAATTTTTCCTCTTTAAAACTCATAGTAAAATATTTGTTGAGCTAGTCTATTGGAATTTTTAAATATTGTTAACGTGATAAATGTATTAAAAACTGCAACCAAACAACGAGTAATTAATAGTTCTGTTAACATTTAGTCTTTTTCATGTTTTTTTTAACTGATTTGCATCTTATCTCGTAATTTGTTAATTGTGTTATTCAATTTTAAATTTGTGAGTTCAGTATTTTTATGTAAAGCTACTTCAAAATAAGTGTGACTTAAGTAGTTACTTTGTGAATTTTTTTAGAATTGAAAATAAAACTTATACGTAAATTTCACAAATTAACAGTATATAACTATTCGCAGTTGATCATCATCAGTAATCAAAGATCAACATTGGGCAATGAAAAAACGCGAGATCATTAGTTGTCTGATTATTCTTACCTAAGAAACAGCTGTAGCAAATTTTTTATTTGTTTAATTAACGTGTAAATTTTATTTTTTCCTCAAAGAAGCTATTTTAATGTTTCAATTTTTTTGTTTTTTTTATTTCCTGATCTTCTAGAGTTCTGAAGGTGAGGAGTAGATCAGTCCACTGAAAACCAAAGTAACGACGTTTGATATAATTACAATCGTAGATATTATGAATAAACCTGCTTGAGCTATAATTATTCTACTCTATTAAGCAATGAAAACGTTCCAGAAAATGAATAACCCGATAATTTATACTATTTCAAGCGTTTGAATTTATCATTGAAGAAATTTACGATGGCCTATATATTCGACTTGCAGATTTCAATAAGCTAAGTTATATTTTTATCACCCTGCACGTCGTATTTTTATTACAAATCGCAGCCGTAAATACATGTTTATTGACTATAAACTAACTAGGTTCCTGATATGGACGGTGAAATAAAATACGTCAATCAAAATATCAACGCGAATGGAATAAAATAATTACGGAATTACAATCGTAAACCGACTTGTCAATCTTAAGTTTTATATATATTTTTAAAGTACGAGAAATATGAACAACTAAATTTAACGGTTGTATTTTTACTACAAAAGCATGAATAATTAAAAAAAAATCTAAACTTTATTTTAAAATATTCAGTACTGAATATAATTCAATAAGTGTTATATGCTAGATATTTTCAATCCGAAATGGCTCAAAACTATAGCACAGAATTGTGAATTCCAAAAATGTTAAGACTGTTATATTGAAAGTTTCAAGGTAAAATTAAAGAAAAACACTTTTACTACTTTAAATTTATAACGTTTTATTATTCGCCGTTTATTTTATTCAGACCAATTTAAACTGGTTAGATACTACTATTTGCATAGTGACTTTCTGAACGTTTACTAAATTTTCTAGCATTTTTATTATTGTTATAAGATTTAATCAATTTACATCAGCTATAATTACGTCTAATATAGCATTTTGCAACCTGTAAGAAAATAAACAACTGTTCTTATTAACTAAACAAAATCATACTACTTTTGTATTTATATTGAACAAATTTAACACTAAACTACTTTAGAAGCACTTACAGAATATCATTGATTTTGACTAAAAATACATATAGGCCTTGTTAATTACACGGAAATATCTCTTTAGCTGATCCTATGGATACAAATAACCAATAAACATAAAGCTAGGCGCATATTGGGAAGCTTTTGACGCGTGTGAGATGACATGACGCGAGCTGCATGGCACGATCGTGCAACACGCGTCGCTTTGGGGAACGCATTTTATTATTGCAACGCAGTTGCTCAAAACTCTCGCCCAGTAGACACGTGTATTTTAATTAATTTTCTTTATTGGAATGTTTAAAATTAATGATTTAAGGATAAAAACTATGTTTATTATTGTATAACTAAACTAGTTTAAAATGACTTCAGAATTACCAGATTTTTTACTAATTACTACCGAATGAACCGAAGCCAATTCACAGACGTGCATGGAATGATACATATGCTCTTTCTATGTATATAGTCTATATACCATTAAAATTTTCACATATTAGTTAAGGACGTTATAAAGACATATTTTTTTATTTTTACGGGGTTAATGTCAAACGCCAAATATTTGTACTTAAAATTATTTCATATTTAAAGTCAGAGAACATATAAACACAGTTTTAATTTACCAAACAAAAAATATTTTACTAACAATTCAGTGAACACATATTTAAATTAATTTATTTTATGTTATTTAAAATTCAGCTTTATTATTCAATAAATTCAATTTAATTATACAACATTTTTTTAACTAATTAAGGCCAAAATCTGAAAAATGTTATAGTGGAAAATGCACAACTGGACACCGAACCCTTTGAACGACAGTAGAGTACTGATCGCGTAAGACGTGTGACTCGTGGCCCGAGAAACTGTGTAAATTTGATTTAATTTTGTCTTTACTTAAAACATTAATTAATTATTTATAACGAACGAACTTTTAATAATGTATGTTCACTTTGGAACTTAGAAAGATGAATTTGTTTAGGCCAAAACAAAAGTCAATGGTTTGGTAAACTATTTCGGAACTAAACACTAATGAAATACACTTTTTGGATACTTTTGCCAGATTTACAACCTGATGTGTATTGCTTTTGTAACAGAAAATTATCAACTCCTATAAAAGTGAGCGTACGTCCGTATAAACGTACGCACATGAGTAATATATAATATAACAGCTGATTTCACCCATCATCTGCAATACTTAAACCCAGCGTAGATTATATTTAGGGGTTATGTTTACAACTTCAATCATTATAATTTGTTGTGAAGTTGATTTTCTTAATTTGAGTTATATAACTAATGTTTGTTATAATGTTATTTGCTTGAGGTTATAAACTGCATATAAATACAACCTTTTATCATCAATATATTCGTTTATATAAATTTGAAGAAGAGATACCTATTCGTTTAGCTTCGGAAACATTTTTACATCTTCGTATTAAATATAAACTTATTCTATTATTAAGTTCTTCACTATTAAATTTATAACTTCTAAATCATTTGATCTATCAATATGAAATAAAAGCAATTTAAAGGTAATCTTTCTAAATATATATATTGAAACATTCTATTGTACACATTTACAGAGTTAAAAATCCCGTCAGCATAGTTAGGTAGGCCTAGATAAAGTATGTTGTTTTTAAATATATATATTTTTTTATTATGTGTTTCTGATGTATATATAATTAATGTGCCTGTGAATTTTCACGGGGTTTTACTAGTTGCTATTTATAAAAATACTAGGGGAGACCCCTGCGTGCTCCACACGCCAACCCCCAATGGAACCTTCCAAAAACATATGTTATGTTTTATTTATAATAAAGGTGTAGGATTAATAAAAACCTTAAAACTAAGATGATAAATAAAGTTAAATGTTCAAATTAAATTATTTCCTATATTTTATAAAAGCAGTTAGTTATAATAATGGTTAAAAGAACCAGCAAGGCTTAGGTCTACGCTTTAAAACCCTAACCTAAAAGCTAGAAATACAAAAATAATTGCTTCAAATTTTGAAATCAGCTGTTAATGGAAATATTGGAGCAAACTGCTATATTATCTGGTTTTTTATTCAATTGGTTGCTATAGTAATAAATGTAAATACATGTGTTGGTTTATCATTCTAGGCCTAACCTAAGAATTCTTTCCGACAAAATTTACAAATATTGAAATAAAAAAAGATTTTTATCGAAATGAATTATAGCCTATGTTACTCTGGGATAGTGTAGCTTTTTATTAGTAAAACTATTTTTTCAATCGGTTCTGTAGTGCCAGAGATTACCCCTACATACAAACAAACAAATAAAAAAACAAACTTTACCTCTTTATAATATTAGTATAGATAGTATAGAAAAGGAAAACTTACTTCTTAAAAAAGTAGTCTGCAACAAATTATTTCAATCATAACTGTGCGATTGGGGTGAACACGGGTATTGACGTGTAAAACACGCAGGATTTTCCACTAGAACAATCTATATATTTAATACACAGTTGAAAGTCTGAGTTCTCAGTGACT
>JAGFPH010013429.1:16553-26557 GCA_018207615.1 Philaenus spumarius
AAATTATTCATCAGCTGTTTAATATTTGTCAGCTGTGAGAAATTTGTCATTATTTTTATAACCTCACTTTCAGTATGTATAATTATTAATCTAGAAGTTTCTGTTTATAAACACACGATTCTGAACAGGGAAAAGTATATTTGTTAACTTTTATACCACAAGTTGTTATTTATAAATGTATTTGAACATTATTTGTATGTTTTGGTGTATCAAGTTTGAACTTCGTATATTTTAATTTAATGTATGTAGTTTTTTCTCTTTTTTGTAACTAAATAATCGAATAATGTGTTAGTGTTCCTGCGAAGTGATCTGAAGGAAAGTGTTAATTGAGTTTAAGTTTGAGTATGGAACGTGAAAATAATACCAATAGTAGGGGAAATGTTTGTTCCGATCAATATCATTCCTTCTCTACGGCCAACAGAACAGTCATAAGGAAATCCGTTTGCAAGTTGTACAGAAAATTGCTAATGAGTGGGAAGCATACAAACATTTTATCGTAGGTGATGAATCTTACTCTAGACCAGTGTTTGACGTTCAGCAGTACCAAACTTTACTTTCTCGAGATGGCGAGTACGCTGGATTCGTGGAACTACAATGTATTAATGAACTACACCCTAACTATTTATTTCGAGTGCACAGGGAAGTTGCTGGAGAAACTGTGACTTACGATTTCGGTTCAAGAAAATAAGGAACTATTGTTTGGTGGAAAAGTTGTCTTATTGTGTCGAGACTTTCGCCAAACACTAATAGTAGTGCCACACGCTGGTCCAGCCACGATAATTGAACAATGCGTCAAATCTTACAAGGACGAGGGTGCGTTAAACAACTGAGTTTGTCTAAAAACATGAGAGTATTGAATAGTGAAATAAAATTTTCAAAGTTCCTCAGATCAATCGGTGATGGTAAACTAAACATAGAATTTGATTTGGGAGAGGAATTTGATACCCACCCAGTTAATTAGTTCTGGCTCAGTAATTGAAGATATTTATGAAGATCTTAATAAATTAATCGCAACGTCAGACATTACTGAGAGAGCTATACTAGCACCAAGGAATGAAGACTATTTATTAATTAATGATTTAGTTTAAAAAAAGTTACCTGGTGAAGAAATAGACTACTTTAGAGTTGACAAGGTGATAACAGATGATGACATGGCTCACACTACATTTCCAACTGAATTTCTCAACAGTTTGAATGTAAGTAGCTTACCACCTCACAAACTGATATTGAAAAAAAATACTATAGTAATGCTAATCAGAAATCTGAACACCTCTAAAGCAATAATTAACGGAACAAGAATGCGAGTGAAAAACCTGTACCACAACTCAATAGATTGTGAAATTCTGACAGCAAAGGATTCTGACGATTAAGCAAAGGGTTCTTGGGTTCTCATCCCAAGAATTCATCTAACAACTTCTGGAACTTTATTGCCATTCAAACCTGAAAGAACTCATTTTCCCGTAATCCTTGCGTTTGCAATGACAATAAATAAGGCCCAAGAGCAATCAATCGCTAAAATCGGTGTAAACCTACCAAAACCCATTTTTTCCCATGGTCAGCTCTACGTTGCAGCCAGTAGAGCAAGATCATTCAATGGATTACGTTTCTACATATGGGATACAAAGGATCAAGGGCACCTAAGGAATGACCAAACTGTCTATACAAAAAATATAGTATACAAAGAACTTTTGTAAAATTGAAATGATGCGTAATTTGTTTAATCTATTTTGATCTTAAAATATAATTAAGAGATATTTCCAATAATCTGGTAGATTTGTGCATTAATTTGTTATAATGTAAATTTAGTAAGACATCTTTTAATTTTTTTACTATATGAAAAATAAAATAATACTTTTTTCAATATTTTTGTTGTTTTTATTACAGGATAAATCACAAACAACGAATGTATGAATACATGAACAATTAACATCTGCTATTCATAAGTAGCTTATTAGGTTACCAGCATTGCGCAGTTCGTACAATATTTATCGAATGAAACTGGTATTAATATGAAACTTTCATTTCGTTTAACTAATATATCTGTTTGATTAACATCAATATTTATACAGGCCAACTATCAGTTGTACTTTATGTACAAAAATAAAGCAGCCCCTAAATAAAATACAAAGATAGACAGTATATGTTAATTATGTTTTTTATTGCTGAAATTATTCCCGTAGCGAAGCACGGGCAGTTAACTAGTCATAAAATAAGACGACGCAAATGTGGTTCGCTTTACTTATCTTCTTCCATTAAAATATGTATGCGGATGTTTTGTATATCTTTTCATTGCCAACTTGTCTTCTACAAACCGTTTTGAATTTGTCTTTAATTGTTTTTAAGCTATAAAAAGTACCAAAACGTCATTTATAAACAATACCTTTCAACCGCTGCTTTAACCAATTACAAAAACTCGCATTGATGCGTATCCTAATATGTTAACCAACCATTTGTTGTTCACCTCATTATTAAAATTCAACACAAATACCACAGTTACTTTACGTCTTTAAAATATTTCAGATTCTATGTATTTTATTGTAGGAATATGTTTTATTTATTATTACTTTTGTTTAACAGTTTTATTTGCTTATTGATTTAATTTATTATGTTATTTAAAACCATTTTAATTATTGTTGTTAGAACTTATCCTCCAGAATTTTTGTACATGAACAGTTTTTTTTAATACAATGGTTGGTAAATTAATCTATATAGTTGTTAATCAAATGTTAACAGTTATATTTTATTTCGCATTTTGATTACTATAGTGTAAAACGATATTCTTTACGGAAATTAAAACTAGGGGAATTGAAAGATATTAGCAGAGTATCGATTTCGTATTCAGATGGGGGACTAGTAGAATGGCAAGTAGAAGCAACGGGTTACGGCTGCCATAAATATTAATTGAGTTATAGGACATACATTGCTCTCTACTCAGCTCTGGGGTGTATTTCTACACAATACACAAACACACGTAATATAACATCGACCGGTCGGCAATAGAGGCTTTGTATAAATAATGAGTCCATTCGTCCTGCATGTTCTGCAGGATATGGGTCACTGAAAGTCTAAAACAATGATAATACTTTATAATTTTAATTGAAAGTTAAATATATTAATTTAAACTATTTGATTATAGCCAGATTAGATGTTTTTTCTACTTTCAGTTTGTAGGACTACTGTACTACTGATACTAACTTTTGCAATTTAATTTTCCGGATGGATAAACTAAAGAAATCCAGAAGCTTCAGTGACTGCTTATTGTCGATTCCTGAAGGTATTGACTCCCAAACAAGTCTATTAAACGTTAGTTGAGAAATTTATTCACTTTTTAATTATTTATATTTTAGTCAACGTTTTTGCATTTTGTTTATACAAGGTGACATGTTTATCTTGAACCACATTCGCAGTTTCTATTCTTAGCAAGACTAAACGGCAAAAGGTAGAAATCTTAAATTGTAAATAGAGTAGGGATTTTCAAGTTTTGTTTGCCAAAAAGAATTCTGTTTATACAAAAATTGGGATATGAAAGCTGAAATTCATAAATTCTTTTTTCAGTTTACCTAATGGGTTTAAGTTCTTCCAATTACAATTTCAGCTTTTCATAATTTTCCACTAATTTCGTCTAATAAGAGGTAAATTTTACAACTCATTTTTACAACTGTGTATAACTCATTTTCTCTAGTTCTTTGCCTCCATTTATTTATTTATATTACTCTTCCTTTTTTCTAGTAAATCTTTCTTTCTACTTACATTTCTTCTTTTCCTCTCCTATCAGCGCTTTCCTTCCCTGTTATGCCCTATTCTTACCAGCTCTATATTCTTTATTTATTTAAACCTCCCTTTATATGGTGTATTCTTCTCTTAATTCACTCTATCATATTTCAAATATTTCTCTAGGGCAGAAAATATTGTTTGGAAATCGACAAAGTAAAACATGGCTTATTTAAAGTGTTCTAGAAAGTAATAGAAAATGTTACTTATCATCTTTCTTCAACTTAAGTTGTTTAACATTTAATAATAATGTAATGTAACAAGTAAAAGTTCTTGGACTGATATTTGACAACAAAATTGCATACAGTGAGATTTGTTTCTTGAATGCAACCTTTAAAAAATGCAAAATTTCTTTATGTTTTATAACATTCAATTAAAAAATGCCTCTTAAACTTTCTACTATAAATTATTGTACTACCAGTAACTTTTATATTCAAAACATGTTCTTAAATTTAAAAACAAAATTTATTATTTAAAATATATGAATATTAAGTCAATCCAAATTAATTTGTAGCTGTGTTGTTAATTTTAATTATTGTTCATTATATTCATCAATATTATTAGTAACTGTAATTTGTGTTGTTCTGGAGGACAATAGAAAACGTTAGACAGTCAAATATATGTCGTTTATTGCTAACCTAACTTTCCGTCGTTTGAACGTTTAATGTTTATTACATTTTTAATGTTGGAAAAGAGGCATTTATAGAAAAACGGATTTCAATATGTTTTTGTGTTACATAAAATCTTGTATTACATTTAAATTAAATTTTATATTTATTTTACTATCTATATACATAAAAATGTAAATGTTCGTTTGTTCAAAATCTCCGAAAGTTTTTCGCCGACTACTTTGAAATTTGTATACAACATTACATTTGAATACAAGCAGGTTTTTATGTATATATTTTTTCAAATAGCAGCATCTGTTGAACTTAAAAACAACAAAAAGAGTACTAAATATTTAACAAAAATGTGAGTGCCATTAAATATGTATATTGACTATAATAATAACAGTAATCAGCTGTTTGCTATAATATTTCCATTAATAGCTAATTTAAAAATTTGAAACAATTATGTATTTCTATCTTTTAGGTAACGTTTTGATTAAGTGTAGACCTGAGCATTGCTGATTTTTTTAACATTTATTATAACTGGCAGTATAAAATATACGAAATAATTTGATTTGGTCATTTAACATTATCTACCTTCTTAGCTTTGAAATTGTTATTAATCCTAACCTTTACTGTAAAAAAAAAAAACAACATATGTGTATAGAACGGCGTATGAGCACGCAGGGGTCTCCCACAGTTTTTAAATAAAACTTGATTAAACACGGTGGTTAAAAATTTGATATCCACAAAAAAGATACGTTTTTAAATAATGTAGATCCGCATTTGTTTTTTGTTAAAAGTAGGTATCAGATAAGCAATATAAAGCTGTTTAAATACTTAACAATCTCTGCATATATACAGTACATCTTCTAATAAACCTTTGCATTTACCCTCATACGAGAATAATAATTTAAATAATTAATAGTACGTCCATTAAAGTGATATGTTATGATTAAGGTTTAAAACATTCAGAGTTGCTCAATTTACGAAAATAATCAAGTGTTACAAAATGGAATTGATATCAATCCTGACAAATGCACTGTTCGAAATGGAACTAATGAATTGTCCGTCACGCTGTTGCTTAATTAAAACAGATTTGTTTGTTTATATGCCAAGAGTGTAAGTTTATAAAAAATGGTTTTCATCGAGAGTGGAGTGGAGTGATGGTGGTTACGGGTGGTTTAGCGATATTTGTGCGAGGTACGCTTTACCAATATTTCAAGTGGTACGTCTAAACCATTAGCGGATCCATTAAGGGACATGCTGCCGCTATGGCTGGCTGATCGGGTAATGGCAAGCTCTTCCTGCACGCGAACACACGACTACGACGTCTAATGTAACGGGTCTTTGTTAGTGAACTACTGCTTAGGAATCGCTTTATAATTCAACGATTATTGATTCAATTGTTTGTATGAACTGATGTTTACCAGATAAATTAATCATAATAGAAATTTGAATCGTTTATTTAAAACTCAAAAACGAATTATATAATTGGAATGAACCCTTTAACCATACGTAATACAGTGTCTCCTGATTATTAAAGGATGTGTATTATCATGCTTAATCATACAAATACTTAATATATCTATATTTATACCTATACTAATATTATAAAGAGGTAAAATTTGTTTGTATGTAAGGGGTAATCTCTGGAACTACTGAACCGATTGAAAAAGGGTTTTACTAATAATAAGCTACACTATCCCTGAGTAACATAGGCTATAATTTATTTTGATGAAAACATTTTTTATTTCAATTTATTTTGTAAATATAGCCTAGTCTGAAAAAATCTTAGGTTAGGCCTAGAGTGATGAACCAACACATGTATTTACATGTATTACCATAGCACCCAATTTAATAAAATAACAGATAAAACAGCTGTTTGCTTCAATATTCCCATTAACATATATTTTCAAACTTTGAAGCCATTATTTATATTTCTAACTTTTAGGTAAGGATTTTATTAAAGTCTACACCTGAGCCTTGCTGGTTCTTTTAACCTTTATTATAACTGCTGTTATAAAATATATAAAATAATGACATTTAAACATTTAAAATTATTTACCATCTTAGCATTGGGGTTATTATTAATCCTACGTCTTTGTTATATATAAAAAAACAAAAACATAACATGATTATAATAACAGAAGGTTCCAACGGGGTTGGAGTGCGGAGAAAATATAGAGGTTATATTATTGAGCTCAACAAAGCTGTTATAAGGCGGAATAGTAATCATCCGTTGTTCACATCCTTCAAGAGTTTCTCTACAGATTCCAGCACTTTAGAAAGAAAGTAATATAATTTTGCAAAAAGAAATAGGTTGTCATAGATACGTAATGCTATGTCCACGTATGATGGTCATACGAGTGTTCGCGAGATTTTATATTTTTCACTCTGAGTAGCCAACAATCTGGGAGGAACAAGACTGCTAAAACAATTCCAAGCTGATACAGAAAATGGCGTGGCCGCTCCCAGTGGCCGTACGACTCCAGGGGAATTTTTTTCATATATAATATTTGATTCTTCAGTGATGAACCAGCTTCAAAAATGTTGGGATTTTTATACAAATTTTCGTGAAAGAAGGTTGTTAAAAAATAAAACTACCAAACAAACCCTGTATTAAGATAAAGACATTTGGCTTTAATTGAAGGAAAATGTGTATTATTTCAGTTATATGAAATGAAATATGAAAATGAATGTGAAAATATTTACTTAAGTGTAAAAAAAGGAAAGCAAAATCAAATTTAGGCTTCTCAAAATAGTGTTTACAATGTTACTGAACTTTACAATTTCAAATAATAACACTGCAAATTATTAATATCAACTACATTAGAAAAAAATGCATTGGAAATTACAACGCAAGATTTTCCGTATTTGTTTTCCTTGTTTACGATAAATATAAAAACCCTGTACGAGCTTAGAAAATATACCGCTTGACCATTAGTAATATATAATATGATGTTTAATAAATTATCTATTATTGGTGAATCCAGTGAAAGAAGATTATTGCTCCAAGACAGCATTACCAAATAACACTGGCAATAAATAAAAACATAAATTGTATTACTTTTTACAATAATATTTAAATAATAAACTTAATAATTAAAATGATGTACTACTTCCTAAAGTGGAGGGGAAAATTTCTTTATGTACAATATTTCCGGCAATATTTAGCACAATAAAAACCACAAATTAAACGAAAAATGTACTTATTTTGAAATCCTTAATGAAGATTTTTGAAAAAATAAACTTGTTTGAACATTAGTTGACTAGAATTAGAAAATTAATGACTATAATTTCTTGAAAATTAAATTTTGAGTTTAGACTATTGAATTGTACGAGGAATAACAAACTTTATAAGTAAGAAAGTGTGTGAAGGTGATCTGTTTCGTCCCGTTCTACTGTAAGAGGCAAATAGACGGGAAAATAAATGAATCTTTAAAACATTCGTTGTTCCTTTTAATATTTGGAACCATGAATATGTGCAATAAATTGCAGTGATCATTGACAAACTTCCAACAGTTCTGAAAAAAACTGTATTTTAAAGAAATTTAAAGGAACCATATTAATGAGACTCCGCTGCCCGTCTGTATATGAGTCAAAGTAAACTAATTCTTCTATAACACATAACGAGCAACAGATAAACAAAGAGAAAAATGTCTACCGTTACATATGATAAATAGAAAGGTGAGATAAAATTTAAATTCTTGAAATAAAAATGTGGAAACAAGAAAGGAAGTAATTAAGGATATGAGTCTTAAAAACTAATACTTCATAAACAAATTAAAACTTTTCCTGAACTTTCAGAAATTTATTTTAGTACATTATCATTTATTATATATATAAAAATAAATCCTGTTTTGGGCTTGTTGTCAGAATACTGGCAGATGTAGATAAATAGGAAAATAAAATACTCAACGGTCTTGTTTAATATAAAGTTTTCGGCATTCTCGTTACTAAATGTACAATTCAATAAATATTGTACAAACTTATTTAGAGGGATAAAAGGCACTACTTCCACCACCAAACTGTTAACCAGTGTATAGGAAAATAAATTATATACTTGGAACATCCAACTTGAAGTTGACCAGATCAAGGCCTAGATGTAAAATATCCGTACTATTGCAATATAGGTACGTTTGATATTCACAATTAATTGAAAAACATTACTTCTACCACCAAACTGTTAGACAGTGTATGGAAAAATTAGATATATACTTGGAACATCCAAGTTGAAGTTGACCAGGTCAGTGCCTAGTTGTAAACTATCTGTGCTATTACAATATAGTTACGTTTGATCTTCACAATTGAAAGCCATTACTTCTACCACCAAACTGTTAGACAGTGTAAGGTATACACTTGGAACATACAAGTTGAAGTTGAACAGGTCAGTGCCTAGTTGTAAAATATCTGTACTATTTAATTGCAATATAGTTACGCTTGAACTTCACAATCGAAATACATTAAAGCATGTTTCATAAAATACCTATAAGTATTTTATTGCATCTAAAAATCAAAACAGAATAATTTGACTTGAAA
Source organism: Philaenus spumarius (assembly GCA_018207615.1). Taxonomy (NCBI): domain Eukaryota; kingdom Metazoa; phylum Arthropoda; class Insecta; order Hemiptera; family Aphrophoridae; genus Philaenus; species Philaenus spumarius. Next base: position 25,475 of record JAGFPH010013429.1, read on the forward strand.
GATAATAAAGTTCCAACAGGATTTGATTTGGTTAGCTTTTAGGATTTGTTGTTGAGTGTTTAAAAATGTTATTAACTCACATAATAAGATACAGCACATAGCAATATAAAATGAAAGATCTTTAGCTGCTTTTTTCTGAATGTTCATTATTTAAATATTAGCAAAGCCCTCAGAGGCGATTTATATAATGTAAGAAAGACTTACAAGTAGAGCTGACACGAGGAGCCATCTGTAGTTTCTCACGTCTTGCATTAAACATACACTATGTTTGTATTGTAGGCTTTAACCAATCTAAATTGCAAACTCCTCTGACCCTTTGCTCTGTCAGGTTGTACTACAAAGGAACGGTTGAGCTTGTACTTTAGGGAATACATTACTTGTGCTACATCGCCACTGCATTATTACTGTCTTCGTGTAAATTAGGTACAACCCTTCATCAATAGTTTGACTTTAGTGAGGTATGGTTTCATGGCCTTACTTTGCCAATCCTTTCATGTCAGTAAGTATTGCTTTAATTATAAGGTAAACTTTACTATTGCAATAGTGTTCCAATTAAATTAAAATGAGAAAAGAAGAGACAGAAGAGAAATAGAAGGGAGAGAGAAATAAAAAAATATGTATAGATCGAAATTAGAAATAAAATGAAAAATAAAAGTAGAAAGTAATGGGGTCAAAAAAGAAAGGAATAAAAGAATGAGAAGTAATTACAACATCAGGAAAACTAACTTTAGAGATAATAGGGTGATGAAGGAAATGAAGACTGGAAATACAGAACATAAGTGAAAAAATAAAGAAAGAGACGAAATGAGAATTGAAGTGATAGGAAAGAAAAATAGCGAATGTATGATACCAGTGGCAGGAAAGGAAGAATAAGAGGTTAAAGCTAAGCAGAAAAAGAGATGGAAAAATGACGTTACAAAAATAAGTAGGGATGGAGGAAGTCTTCATCTTTTAAGTAACCCTTTAAACAGAGCCCAAGTAAAATACGTCTGTACAATTTTATTTCGGACATATCCTACCTTCGAGCATGTAAGGACATGTTACCACTCTACAATATGAACCTTCATAAACAATTTAGCTAAC
>JAGFPH010013430.1:9166-26552 GCA_018207615.1 Philaenus spumarius
GTGGGACCAGTTTTTAGCACATTTTTGGTATTTACTCCAAAACCCCTCTAACGATTTTGATTAAACTTTGCTAACATACTCTACTCAGACCCCCTTAACACGCTATGTACGCTATATACCCTTAAAACTTCGTTGAAAAAAGTTATTACAAAAACGCAAGTTATTTTATTTGTATCTCCGAAATGGCTGGTTCTATCGACTTGAAAATGGTCTCATTCGATTCAGCGTCCAAAAGAATGTCAAAAAAGATACCCCACTCAACATTTTCCATTTTTTCAATAATTGACCCCAAAAACGCCCTTTTTGGGGGCAAAAATGACTTTTTTTAAACTAGCCGTGTTTGGTATCGACCTTGACATTTTTGGGGGTGAGAAATCGATTGAGACCAAAATCAGGTCCGTGGGATTAACCGTTTTGAAGTTAGTACCGCTTTCTTCGAAACGGATACTCCTATTAACTCGAAAATGGTATCATCAATCTCTCGCTCGAAAAATTTGGTAATTGATACAGCATCTATTTTGGTAAGGAAAGTTGTGTGATGTGCACACCAGATGTTTCAAATGGAAATTAGCTAATAAAAGGAATTAGCTCCTAGCATAGGAAATACGAAATTCGCGTAGCAGTGAACGTGTTAAAAACACACACAGTATGGTAAAGTAGGCGTAGATAATGTTTGTTGTTTTAAAAAGTACTTATTTAATACAGTAATGTTTTTCCGGTGCGTATCTAATTAACCTGCCTGTGATTTTTCACGTGTGTTTAACAGTTTTAAACATAATGTATTCACAAACACTGTTTAGTAAGCGTGCAACTAAAATATTATGATGGAATCAAGTTGTTTTGTAACGATTGACAGTGGATTAGTTCAGTACAGTATCCATTGACTCTGTAATTAATAGAATGGGAGGGTCGTTGACATACGGGACCATCGCGTGATTAACAAAACAAAGGGAAATATATATTTAAATAACTGTGTATGTTTGCACCGCTGTCGTAAACATTTCCAAAACGTTTTGATAAATCTAAATCTAAATAAATAAACTGCCAACCAAGCGAAGCGCTTCTCGTCGTGATTCTGTGTAGTCGAAAACCGAATCAAAATTTAATACTTTGTTTATTGTAAAAAAGAAGTTATATTCTACTGTATGGTTTGCTTTGTATGAAAACTAATAATAAAATTAAAATAGTTACAACTAAATTTTTCAAACGATTTGATTATGTAAGAATATCTGTATATCTATATATATAAAAGCCAAATCCACTGACTCACTTATTACGATTTCTCAAAAACTACTGAACGGATCGGAACGAAATTTGGTATGTAGCTTCCTCTGGGGCTATAGGTGCTCACTAAGAAAGGTTTTAAAAAAATTTTGAAATTTTAGGGGAGGTTTGGGCGGTCAAAGTTACTAAAAATCCCCAGAAGAAATACATAGTGTAATTTATATTTATTGATATAATATATTTTTTGTTAATGTACGTTTAACTTTGATTTGTCTATCCGTGCAAAGCCGGATTGGGTGAGAGAGTCTATTATATATAAAAGCCAAATCCACTGACTCACTTATTACGTTTTCTCAAAAACTACTGAACGGCTCGGAACGAAATTTGGTATGTAGCTTCCTCTAGGGCCATAGGTGCTCACTAAGAAAGGTTTTCAAAAAATTCGAAATTTTGGGGGGGTCAAAGTTACTAAATTACCGTTTATCTAAAACTACTGATCGGATTGGAACGAAATTTGGTATGTAGCTTCCTCTAGGGCCATAGGTGCTCACTAAGAAAGGTTTTAAAAACATTAGAAATTTTGGGTGGGTCAAAGTTACTAAATCACGATTTCTCTAAAACGACTGAACGGATTTGAACGAAATTTGGTATGTAGCTTCCTCTAGGGCCATAGGTGCTCTCTAAGAAAGGTCTTCAAAAAATTCGAAATTTTAGGGGGGCTTGGGGGGTTAAAGTTACTAAAAAAAACCACAGAACGGATTGGAATGAAATTTAGTAAGTAGCTTCCCCTATACTTGGTGCTCGCTAAGAAAGGCTTTCGAAAAGTTCGAAATTTTAGGGGAGGTTTGGGGGTCAAAGTTACTAAAAATCCCCATAAGAAATACATAGTGTAATTTATATTTATTGATATAATATATTTTTTGTTAATATACATTTAACTTTGATTTGTCTATCCGTGCAAAGTTGTAGCCGGATCGGGCCAGATAGTTTATAATCATAAATGAAACATTAAAAATCCCACGACACATCAACTAGAAAAGAGCTGATGATCTTCAAACAGATTTTCTTGAATCATAGCTATAAGAACACTCTCGTTCAAGTCACCTTTCGAACAAAAACAACAACAAAATACTCATACCGGTTCATCAGTTTGGGAGTTACGATTAAATGCAAATAATACATGATTATATAATTAACCTAAATTATTATTACTTTCGAAAAGGTTTGTTATAATAACTTAGCCTATACAGGATACAAAGCATAACACAAATCAGTAAAAAAACTGATTATCAAACAAGGCTGATTGTAATATGGTGTTAAATATACGTTTTCCCATAAAAACTATCACATTTCTTTATGTAGTCCTAACAATATAATTTCCTATTATAATTTATTAAAAACTCACTCTAATCTGAGCCATAAACAGCCTAAACCTCATCTTGAAATGCACATTTAACTTCCGTTACTCAGGCTGTAACCTCCGTTACTTTTTGTAAAAATAGTTAATACTAGTATGCACACATTATTTTTAATAACAGTGCTTAAAATAAATAGCCCAACTCTTTAAAAATTCGATTATTTTGAAATATTTTTTTTTACCATAATAATTCACAGAAAATTTAAGAAATAGTTAAGGAGTCACGACTTAGCCATGTGTGTGAGCAACCGTCACCGTCTATTAAAGGAGATATTTTGGTTATTACTTGATGAATGGATATTGATTTACATTTGAACATTTATAAAAACAAAAATTATTTTGTGAGATATTTGGATTCATAATATTTAAGTTATAACATTAATTTGTTAAAGAATATAGTTGTATGCTTGTAACCTCCGTTACTTTGGAATGGCTGACGTGTGCTTTTAAGTCAAATATTTAAAAAATAAACAATTGCAATCCAGTTTCCTTTTTATATAAACGGGTTACATTTATAGAAGCAAAATTGTTCAACGAAAATGTCAAGTCAGTTAAAGAAATTGTAAAGATTAACTTAAAAAGAATGTAAAGTAAATCAGAATCCAATTCGTGAAAACCTCAGCGGAGACTGCCTCCCACACGCAGAGCAGAACGGTAATCGAGGGCAGAGTGTTAGGTTCCGTTCCCACCAGTGAGTTTAACGGAGGATAAAAGCGAAAGCGTTGTCTCTATTCGGTAGAGCATCAGTTTACCCACACCTAGTGCGTTTTAACGTTTCAATTTTGTAATTATATATATTTATTTAACTTTAAATAACAGATAAATTTAAAATTTAAATAATTCGACCACGCAGCTGAACCGCTGACGTAAGTTGAGCAAATTTCCAAAATTAAGTTTATAGGCCTATGTTTTAGGGTTTCAACCAAAAATTTGGGACGAAAATTTGTGCTGAATAGCTGCAAAATGGTTCGCACGTCATTCCGCATATTGGGGTTATCTTCAATACACAATGCATTGCGTGCTTCGCACGTCATTCCGCTTATTGGGAGTATCTTCAACTCCCAAAGCATTGCGTGCTTCGCACGCCAACCCAACGGTAGAATCCACCACATAGCTTTGAACCGGGTAGCCTATTTTTATGGTATTTTACGTTTTGATCGATTTTGGGGGGACCAAGCGAGCTATAAGGTCGCGTAAAAAACAAAATGTGCGGAATAACATCCTACATTTATATTTTGGACGAACTGCAATAGCTCATTTTTCCTATAAAAACTACAACAAATCGGTTCATCTGTTGGGGACTACGATGCCACAGACAGATACAAAGGTACAAAGACACATATAACACGTTAAGGGTCGGTAAACGAGAAAGCGACCGGAAACGCAAGCGCTTCTTTCTGTAACCGTACCTAAACAGTGCAATTTCTTGCAGCTGAGCGCTTTGCCTCATTTCAAACCATTTTATAAATCCATCTTTTCTAATTATTGAGTGCTGAAAAAAAACGAATATTCTTTATAATCTTTCGGATCCGGCTTGCAAATTAGCCTACTTTTCATTATAAATTGTTTATTGTGTTAGGAAAAAATTCAAACTTTGTACTTACAAAAATGTCAATTAAATAACAAAAGAAAACATTTTTTTTAAATGTAAAATGCAAAACGGATGCGTATTGTGATTGTGCTTAAAATGAGACCTTGCAAACAATTTTATGATAAAAAATAAACGAAATAAATGGTTTGAAATTTAACATTGCTCTTATGGGATAAAAATCCAAGATGGCCGCCACTACAGCAGACCCTTAAACTTAAAACATCCTTCTGTTTGCGTCAGGAGTTAAAAAATACACCAACAACAGCTTTCGTTTCAGGTTCGAACAATCGCTATTTCTAATTGGATGACATAAACCCATGTCTAAACCCTTGTCATCATACACAATTTAAATAGTACTGGACGAATTTTTATAAAATTATTAGAAACTAGGTGTCCCCTGCGTGCTCCGCTCGCTAACCCCGATAGAACCTTCTACACACATAATCACGTTATGTTTTCTTTATAATAAAGGTGTAGGATTAATGATAACCTCAAAGCTAAGTTGGTAAATAATGTTAAATGTCCAAATCAAATTATTTCGTATATTTTATAACAGCAGTTATAATAATAAAGGTTAAAAGTACAAGCAAGGCTCAGGTCTACACTTTAATCAAAACTTAACCTAAAAATTAGAAATACAAATAATTGCTTCAAAGTTTGAAATCAGCTGTTAATGGAAATATTGGAGCAAACAGCTGTTTTATCTGTTATTTTATTCAATTGGTTGCTATGATAATTCATTAGTCCCAGGCCTAACCTAAGATTTTTTCCGACTAAATCTACAAATATTGAAATAAAAAATGTTTTTATCAAAATGAATTTACAGCCTATGTTACTCAGGGATAGTGTAGCTTTTTATTAGTTAAACTATTTTTTCAATCGGTTAAGTAGTTCCTACGTACAAGCAAACAAACAAATTTTACCTCTTTAAAATATTAGTATAGATAATTAACCTGAATCTAAGATCAGCTTGGATATAGATATAAAGATGTATGTATAAACTTAAGAGATATACAAATGATAGCATGCTGAACCAGTATTAATTAAATCGTTGAAAGAATCTTAAGCATGCTTGATGGTTATGAACACATTTCGAAAGCCCTGCGTGTCTTGATTAAAACCACGGACCAAATCCTGTAAATACATAATAAAGGCCGTATTATTTGAAGCGCAATTTCGAGCAAATAAACTGTTTTTACAGATCTTTTAAGATAATTCGTCAAACGAATGACGCAATCACTTGGATATCAGCGGAACGGTATTGGAAAGTGTGCTACATAACTGGCCTAGGCCTACTTAGACCTCATGATATATGTGAAGGTAAGTTTAGATGGAAAACTCACCAACGTGTAATAAAATAGACAATACTGAGTTACTTAAATTTTGTCAAAAAACTGACTTTCTGAAATAGGCACTACAATTAATTTTCCTAATTCAGTTTCCCGACTTGAAAGACTAATAACGATCACCAATTACGTTTTAGAAGTGAAAACTTTTATTATCCCATCAGGCACTTTTTTGCCTAGGTATTTGAACGAAATCTCGCGTACCGTACCGCCTCGATATATAGGATTATCGCTGATTTAGGCCTACAGCAGATATTTAGCAGAAAATAACATATATAATAGACCCCATACCCCTCTCCCTTCCGTCCCCCACTGACCTAAAAAAATGATACAAATAACATATTATTATATGTATGTAATATATAAGTATATTTAGCAGATACGTACCTAACAGGAATATCTAATAAAATTAACATATGTATGTATCAAGTATATAGCCTATATATTTTGAAAAAAATAAGTTGAGAAAAAATAATTTGATTTTGGATTTTAAAATAATTGTTAGGGGGTGCCCCCCCCCCCAATAGCTACGTCCCTGTACCTGAGCCGATTAGCCCCAAAAACCCCAAAAGTCAGACTAGGACCTCGTGTTTGGTACCAATTTTCATTATTTTCGTATTTGTGTAGTAGAGCTTGACAAAATATGGAGAGATTTTTTCATATTTCATAAAATAAACACATTATCTATCTATAATAATTATAAAGAGGTAAAGTTTGTTTGTTTGTTTGTTTGTATGTAGGGGGTAATCTCTGGCACTACAGAACCGATTGAAAAAATGTTTTACTAATAAAAAGCTACACTATCCCTGAGTAACATAGGCTATAATTCATTTCGATAAAAACCTTTTTTTATTTCAATATTTGTAAATTTAGTCGGAAAATATTCTTAGGTTAGGCCTAGAATGATAAACCAACACATGTATTTACATGTATTACCATAGCAACCAATTAAACAAAATAACAGATAATGTAGCTATTTGCTCCAATATTTCCATTAACAGCTGATTTCAAAATCTGAAGCAATTATTTTTGTATTTCTAGCTTTTAGGTTAGGGTTTTAAAGTGTAGATCTGAGCCTTGCTGGTTCTTTTAACCATTATTATAACTGCTGTAATAAAATATAAGAAATAATTTAATTTGAACATTTAACATTATTTACCATCTTAGTTTTGAGGTTATTATTAAACCTACACTTTATTATAATAAAACATAACATATGTTTTTAGAAGGTACCATTGGGGGTTGGCGTGCGAAGCACGCAGGGGTCTCCCCTAGTTCAGTATAAAAAAGAAAATCGAGTGAAAATAAAAATTACGACAAAACAAAACACGCAAAAATCCAGGTTAAAGTTCAGCCATTTTGGTTATGTATGCACTGAACTAAAGAATCTGAACCCTCCACTGGCAACACCACAAAATACAACATACAGTATAAGAGACTAGAGGGCTCCGCTCCATGGTAACTTCGCCCACCAAGTCCCGCGGCGAAGCAAATGCAAATAGATTATTGTTTACTATGCTACTTTCTTTTTTTCTATGCTCAAAAACTACTCAACTAATTTCACTACAAATTTTACAATTTACACATATCAGGGACCAGGATTGTTTAGAGAATATGTCACTACGATCAAAGAGATTAAATTGGCGTAGCTACCCCTATACAATAAAAATAAATTGCACTATCATCTTCCTACAAGCAATAAAACTAAAATTGTATAATATTATTCTATAGTGGTATAAAAACCATTTGCAATTCGATTACTTAAGTCAAGGCAATGATATGGCATAACTACCCTTAAAATTAAAAATAATTCAAATAAATAGCTAACCATATAGGCTAAAATAAATTGCATTTTAACAATAAACACCCATTATTTTTAATACACTATCTACCACCTGCCCTGATCATAATAATTAGTCTAACTATATATTTATATATTCAAATCAAGCGGGTCCACTAGTCAACTCCTTTCAAAGCGAGGGTACGTCCCCTACGTGCATAGGCCTACATCTATATATATATAAAATCCGATGTATGTCTGTCTATCTGTCTTTTATTTGTCCTTTATGCGTTAGGCCTACCAAACCGTAAATCCGATTGCTTTGAAATTTTGCATAGTAACACAAATTAACCCTGGGAAGGTTTTAGGCCATTTACCGAAGTCCTAGGACATTAGGGCTGTTTCCCAATGGACTTCAAAGTTTCAATGTTAATCTTATGGAAGAAACATTTCTTTCGATTCTATCAGGGGCACAAAAACAGCTGTTCGTCTAAAAAGCATAGCAACACGTCATGTTTGTTTGCATTCATTACCATAGCAACATTACTTAGCAAATTTGAAGAGTATTAGCTTTTTGAGGTTACACTGACAAACAAAAATCTACGAAAAATGCTTACTATATTTTAATTTAATACAAACATTGGTTGTTACATATATATTATATATAAAACAGCTGATTTGGATAAAACAATGAACATAATTTTAGGTTAAGCCTACAACGAACCAAAACACCAATTGGGCTAATTATTAGAATCAGATTTTTTACAATTCTTCACAACTACCAGTTTTTATTAGATTAGGTAAAAGCAAACAAAAGGTTTACTGTATTTATCTACAAAGGTTATGGTTAAGTCATAAAAAAACATTTAAAATTTGATTACTTAAATCGAAGTAATGAAATGGAATAACTACCCTTACAATTAAATCAAACAATAGCGAAGCATTGCCGGGTCCACTAGTATAATATAACAGATGATTTCACCCATCATCTTTAATAGTTAACAAATCCTAGCATAGCTCATACTTTGGAGTTATGTTTAGAACTTCAATTATAAGTTCTTGTGAAGTTGATTTTTTTTAAATATGAATTATAGAACGAATTTATGCTATAATACGTTATAAGATTTGCTTTGATGTTATAAACTGTACATAAATACCTATTTATGTATCATCAATAAATATATATATGAATTTTATCATCAATATATTCGTTTATACAAATTTAAATAAGAAATATATATTCGTTTGGCTTCGGAAATATTCGTATATCTTCGTATAACATAGAAACATATTATTCGATTATTCATTTATTTCCTAATGTATGATATTAATAACTTCTAAAACATTTGATAAAACAATATGAAATACAAATTAACTAAAAGACAAATTTGTATCTTTCTTTAAACATATAAATAACGCATATAAATTTTAAAAATTAACAAATTCGCCTACAGTTTTATAAAATCATATCCAAATAATTCTTGTAATTGTACACTTTACCAGTTTACAAAATTCCCTCAGCATAGTTAGGTAGGCCTAGATAAAGTTTGCTGTTTTTAAATAGTATTTTTTATAATTATGTATTTCTGATGTGTATCTAATTAATCTGCCTGTGATTTTTCACGGGGACTTACTAGTATTATGTAAAAATCAAGGGTAAACTAACTTAAAGTCTATTTTTCGTAACGTATAACAATTTCGTTCATTTTAAATCCACGTGTTATTTTAGCTATTAACTTTGGCTCGGCAAACTTCTTATCTAATGTAGTTTTACTGATTTCTATGTTGAATGTCCATTATTCAAGGTTTATTGATAAATCTACATTCTGCACGTTTATTTTCTATTGTTACATCTTTTATCTAGATGTTTTTGAGTTGGATATTTAATTTTCAATGTTTTCTGTTTTGGTGCAAACATAACCAAAATGGCTGAACTTTTACCTGCATTTTTAGTGTTAACTTGCAAGGACGAAAATTCGTTACATTTAGTCACCCTCTTCGGCAAAATTACCATTATTTTTTTACATAGTTTACAAAAAATTTGTTTTAATGAAAACGATATTTTGACAAATTAAGAAAAATCATTCGACGAATAATGGACCGCGATTGGAGTAATGCGGAGTTATTCGGAATCTATAAAGCATGTGCAATTTTATTCCTCATGATCTAATGGACTTAGTAAAATAAAGGGACTTTTAGTATTTGAAAAAAAGTTATGGAAATACTTGTATTTTTTCGGAGTACCCATACTGCTACAAAGTAAAAGAACTGGTGTTTCTCAACATGAATATTCAATCAAGTTTATATTGTTATTAAACATCAGAAACAAAATTATTTTAATGCACAAAATATTTGTTTTTTAGTAATGAACAAAATATTTTATTAAGTATATCAAATATATCTAGTTAATATGGATTTTATTGTTATTAAGATGCCAACTTTGTTTGTGATCCCAGAACATCTAAACGTAAAATTTATTACTGATTTCCATTTGTAAATATTTGTTTAGTTTATCGTAATTTATAATTGTTTTTTTTTTTTGTGCAACTTCGATTACGCATTTTCTGCCTATTAATCTAAATTGTCAGTGAAATTAAAGAGTTACTATTTCTATACTCCATTACTTGTCCTAGACGGCACTACTGACGAGTGACGTAATAATGCAGTTACATATGCTGAGATATTTTTGCGTATCCCCTGAAAAGTAACTGCGGTTATACTTATAACTTATATAACTTATAACTTATACTTATATACTTGTAACCGATATTTCTTTGTAACTGTAACGGGAGTCTCATTGACTAAAATATGGATATCAATATTTTTCACCTAAGTAAATATGTTACTCTTAAAAAAGTCCATTTATTTAGGTAAAAGATACCAAGTTATGGAAATCAAATTTCACACTACTACTCGTAAATAGCAGAAGAAAAACGTTTACGATGAAACTCTTTAGGGAGCTGTTTACTTTTTCTATCTGTAGATACCTCCAAATAATAGATTTTCGTGTACGCTTCAATTACCTTCCTAAGCCAATTTAGAAGCTAATTTGAGAAGGACTTTTGCCTAATCATGTAGGCCTTCCGATTTTAGCATGTTTGTCTAAATTGCACGCAATGATAAATAATAATTCCATCACGCAGCTGAACCGCTAACTTGAGTTGAGTGAATTACCAAAATTAAGTTTACAGGTTTTAGAGTTTCAACTAACTATTCAGGAAATTGGTCTACTCACGAAGGCGCTGTAGAGTAGGCTAGATCTATTTTTTACTTCCTCACATTACTATAGTATAGAGAAAGTATAGTGATCGCAAAAAAAAACGATGTTGATAAGATTTTTGAGGAAATATCCGTTTTGGGACCCCCTGAGCCCAAAAAAGGGGTTTTTACAAAATGTCTGTCTGTATGTCTGTATGTATGTATGTCAGTATGTATCCAAAGCTAGAGCGAAAACTATTCGATCGATTTCAAACAAATTTGCACCAGACATGTCAAGTAGGCCTGTATAGATGCACGAAAAACAGTTTTGAAAAACAACCCCCATTTTGGCAAAAAACCCCCCAAAAAAATCAGTTATTATTTTTTTATAAAAAAACGGCTCTAAAAATTTTGATAAAATTTGGCTTATCTGCAAAAAAAAATCGATGTTGAGATTTTTGTGGAAATATCCGTTTCGGGACCCCCTGAGTCCAAAAAAGTGGTTTTTACAAAATGTCTGTCTGTATACAAAGCTAGAGCGAAAACTATTAGATCCATTTAAAAAAAATTTGCACCAGACATGTCAAGTATGCCTGTATAGATGCACGAAAACGGTTTTGAAAAATTTGAAAAACAACCCCCTTTTTGGCAAAAAAAACCCAAAAATCAGTTATTATTTTTAAAAAAAACGGCTCTAACAATTTTGATAAAATTTGGCTTATTTGTAGCCTACCATATGCAAAAAACCGCATCTTTCTAAAAATTCTCGTTTAGCTAATGATAATATCTGATTTTTGGGGGTTTTTTGGCCATAAAGGGGGTTGTTTTTCAAAGTTTTTCTAAACATTTTTTCGTTCATAAATATACAGGCCTAGTTGACGTGTTTGGTGCAAATTTGTACGAAATCGATGGAATAGTTTTATCTCTAGTTAATAATAATAATTTGTATAAGTTAATCTCCTAGTTTAAAATCACCTCCCTACCCCTCCTACGAAAATGAAGTCACAGTGAATCTGTTTAATAATTTAAACATGTTTGTGAGAAAGTATGTGCCCGTTCCTGGTACCGTTTATTTGTTAAAATTTCAATTGTGTACGGGTGTTGCTTAAAGAGATGTGTAAATTGAGATAGCTGGATTTGAACAGTGATTATTAGCGAATTTACATAGGAAAGATGGGCTATTGCAATAACTCCTATGATGAGACCTAAGGTAGGGAATGGTAAATGAGCACCGATCGTGGTCCCCACAACACGTTTTGGATGTCATTAAAAATTGTATATACAGGCTGCTTCAGAACTATATGGCAATGTCTCGGTATCTAATTCTACAGCTAAAAATAAGAAAAAAAGTTCATATAAACATGTCCCGAAAACGCTTCGTTTTCCAGATATCCGCCATTTTGTGTTTTTTTACAAAATAATTCATTTCTAGAGAAATGTTTAACAGATTGAGTTCAAACTTGACATTAAGTTTCACCTAACATTAAGTTTACAAGATCTATCTCAAGAAAAATAAGTGATTATATCCAATCATGCGTTTGAAAATGGCGGCTGTTTGAAAATTGCAAACCTAAATTAGTACACAAAAAACCGTACATATTAACAAATATTGTCAAGACACCTTTTTTGTAGCCCTTTTGATGTTGGTGTATTGCCAAAACATTCGAAAGAAGAATAATAATAGTTAAGTTATGTGTAGTAATTGAATTGTGATTGTAATTCAATTAATTGAATTGTAAGTAATTGAATTGTATAATATAGTAATTCAACCCGGCATCCTATACCAACTAGAGGTGGGCGTTATTTAACGTAACAGGAAAAATAATACTATTAATGCGTTGCAGACTATTACCACGTTAATACGTTACGTAGGACACCCTATTATTTTTGTAACGTCAAGCGATAACGCAGGGAAGGAGACCGACGAACGTTCCAGAGAGGTGTTAATTCCAGTCTTGCATCAAGTAATCATATTTTCAACGTTACATTACAAAATAACACCTTGACAAAAATAATACCTTGACAAAAATAATACCCTTTGAGAAAACGGCCGGCAGATTACTTTCTTCGCTTGCGTTAATACGTTACAATATTAACAGATGCATCAACTTACAAACAGGCTATACATTATTAAACCGGAATAAACAGCATGTTTGGTGTGAGATTCCAGGACATATTTCTTGCCCTTCCCGATGTCATTCATTTAATAAAAGAATCCATTACACATAGTAGTTTATATGCAGAAATGCAAATTGACATAATAATTAATGCTGACATAAAATATTTAAAAAATAAAACTGCTTTATAGAACTATCCTTTCCTAGGCCTTAGGGAATAGTTGAATTTAAACAAGTATTATTAACACTGTGCAATTTAATTTAGTCTAAAACTTTAACGTAAAATTATGTTTTTCAAATTTTTGTCATCAATAAAATTACTCTAGGTTTACATTTGATTTCTCATAATTTGTATATTATATATTTTTTTAAATTTCATTATTTTGACAATTTTAATTGAATTTTGTTAGTAAAGATTTTCTTTGAAACATTTAACTTAAAGCAGCAGACAGCACAGAAGAAATTACTTGAGAATCTTGGTAACTTTTTAACATAAAGTAATCTAGCTTGGAACCCTTACATTAAATGAATAACATATTTTTAATGTTTATTTTAATTTAAAGCTGAGTATTTAAAATTTGACGTTTTTAAATTTTGAGTTATCAATAATTACTCTAAGTTTAAATCTTATTATTAGGTACTTTTATATTATATATTTATTTATTTACAGGTATCTAATCATTCTGAAAATGTTTGTTTTAATGTATTTTGTTAATAAAGGCGTTTCTTGGAATATTCAAGTAACGCTGCAGACAATATTACTTGAGAATATCGGTAACATTTCATTAAGTAATCTCGTCTGCAACGAAATACTAAATTAATAAATAATACACCTTACTAAAACTGTCTGCTAGTAACTTGCCCGCAACGCAACATCATATTACCAAATTAATAGTTCAGTAATTTCGTCTGCAACATATCAAATAACACCTCGGCAATTTCCCACCACCTATTAATACGTTACAAATTTAATACGTTATTTCAACCTATTACTAAGACGCCGTGGAACGTTGCAGACTATTACCACAATGTAACGGTAATTCCCATCTCTAATACCAACACAGTAAACACAGCAATGTTGTATGTACATGTTATTATCTTTAACTTAGCTATTATATTTCATCAGATTGTTTTGACAGTTACACCATCCGATGGAGAATCAAAGGGCTACAAAAAAGCTGTCTTGACATTTTTTGTTAAAATGTACGGTTTTTGAGTAATTTTCAAACCACCGCCATTTTTAAACGCACGATTGGATATAATCGTTTATTTTTCTTGAGATAGATCATTGTTAGGTTAAACTTCATGCCAAGTTTGAACTCAAACAGTCAAACATTTCTTTAGATATGAATTATTTTATAAAAACCAAAAACAAAATGGATATCTGGTAAACGAAGCGTTTTCGGGCTTACGTTTATAAGAACTTTTATTTTATTTTCAGCTATAGAATGAGCTACTGAGTATCGAGTTTGTAGTCTGCGAGCGAAGCGAAGTAGTCCATAACGGTGAGACCATAAGGTCGAGTTGCGCTGGAGGCTTGGGTGCGAACAAATTCTACTAAAATATTTCGTACACGAAGGCAGCTATTCAGCTTAGACCAATTCCCAAATAGTTGGTTGAAACAATAAAACGTATACATTCCTTAAACTTACGTCAGCGGTTCAGCTGTTCGTGATCGAATTACTCTTATAAAAGGGAGTGTACGTACGTACGTGAGTAACATATAATATAACACGTATTTCCGTCCATCATCTGTAATACTTAAACAAAACTCGGCGTAGATTATACTTCATGGGGTTATGTTTACAAATTCAATCATTATAATTTTTGGGAAGATGATTTAAAAAAATATAAATTATTATAGAATTAATGTATGCTACAATACGTTATAAGATTTGCTTTGAGCTTATAAACTGTATATAAATACAACCTTTTATCATCAATATATTCGTTTGTACAAATATTAAGAAGAGATAAGTTTTCGTTTAGCTTCGGAAACATTCGTACATCTTCGTGTTCTAAACAATTAGATTATTAATTTCTTCACTATATAATACTAATAAGTTCTAAATCATTTGATTTATAAATATGAAATAAAAAGCAATGAAAAGATAATATTTGTACCTTTCGTTAAATATATATATAGTAACGCAGGAATATAATTAAAAAAATACAAATAGGCCAACAGTTTTATAATCTTTACTAGTGGACCCAGCAATGCTTCGCTATTGCTTGATTTAATTTAAAGGGTAGTTATTCCATTTCATTACATTGACTTAAGTAATCGAATTGCAAAATGGTTTTTATGCCACTTAAGAATATACTACACAAATTTAGATAATTCGAAAACCTTTATAGATAATACAGTAAACCTTTTGTTAGCTTTTACCTAATCTACAAAAAAACTGATATTTGTGAAGATTTGTAAAAAAACCTGATTCTAAATTAGCCCAATTGGTTGCAAATAAACGTGTTTTGGTTCATTGTAGGCCTAACCTAAAATTATATTCAGTTTTTGATCCAAATTAGCTGTTTTATATATAATATGTATAATAATGTTTGAATTGAATTAAAATATAGTAAACATTTTAAGTTGATTTTTGTTTGCTTTAAGTTGGTCAATCTAATCTAAAAAAGCTGTTGGTTTTGAAGAATAATAAACTGATTATAAAATGCTGAGTAAAGTTGCTATGGTAATGAATGTAAACAAACATGACGTGTTGCTAAGCTTTTTATGCGAACAGCTGTTTTTGTGCACTACGGTCTTGAGTCCATACAAAAAAAAATGCTGTTTGGTTTTTTCCTAATTTGAAACTTTTTCGGGAAACATTTAAAATATTTCTTTATATAAAAACCTAGTTCGGACTATTACGAACATTTTAAAACAAAAAATAGCCACATTGGTCCAGCCGTTGTCAAGTGATGCGGTTACAAAGGAACAGCAATTAATTCATTTTTATTATCTATATATATAAAAGCCAAAACCCACTGACTCACTGACTCACTTATCACGATTTCTCAAAAACTACCGAACGGATTGGAATGAAATTTGGTATGTAGCTTCCTCTAGGGCCATAGGTGCTTACTAAGAAAGGGTTGGAAAAAATTCGAAATTTTAGGGGGGTTTGGGGATCAAAGTTATTAAATCACGATTTCTTCAAAACTACCGAACGGATTGGAATGAAATTTGGTATGTAGCTTCCTCTTAGGGCCATAGGTACTCACTAAGAAAGGGTTTGAAAAAATTTCGAAATTTTAGGAGGGGTTTTGGAGGGATCAAAGTTACTAAAATCATAATTTCAGATCTTTTATTATTATGACAATAGTGCTTTTATTATTTAAGATCTATATTACTATATAAAAGCCAAATACCACTCACTCACTGAACACTTAAAAAGAATACAATTACGTTAAAAAGACTGAAAATACCAACCACCACGGTCTGACCGTACGGGTCAGCTAGTATAGAATAATTGTACACATTTACCGAGTTATAAATCCCCGTCAGCATAGTTAGGTAGGCCAAGATAAAGTCTGTTGTTTTTAAATGGTATTTTTTTTTAAATGATGTGCTTTTGGTATGTATGTAATTAATTTACCTGAGATTTTTCACGGAGGCTTACTAGTATCCACATATCCGTGACTAGATAGATTGTATAAAATCGGATATTTCCTGACACATTCAATGAGTTGTTCTCCAATCATTATAAACAAACAAACGTCCAACAAATTAAAAATAATATATAGTTGGGAATTAATTTTAAAATCACGGAAGGGATTGTGAAGCAACACTGACAACAGTTCAACGGGCAAGTGCAGGGACGTGTGGGAACCCATCTATCCCAATCAGCTGATGGAAATTGTTTTTCACTGATACGGAAACACGGATCCAATACGGCACTGACCTATGTAAATATTAATTTCCAAGTACTAATCACTAATCCACTCACCTGGACAGAGTTCCCTTGAGCAGGGGGTTCGGCACATCGTAGTATCCGCCGACCATGGTGGCAAATCCGAAAGGTAATCCCAAACCACAAGACACTACACCATTTCACACAATTCTCACAAATATTTTACAACACTTTACACACAGCACATACGCACAGGCATTTTTATTTTAACCGATTTCAAAAGACGGTTCCAGTACTAAACGGGATACCGGGGATAAAGAATTCTTCATTTTCTCGCGGTGACCATTCTGTGTAGGCCGACGAGCGGTACTACGACTTCAATAGGTCATGCCTAGCCTCGCCACACTTTCATTTCCACTGCCTTCTCTTCTAGTCAGTCGACGAAAGCAATAGTCTTTTTTTTTTAGTTGTCTCTTCCACCGCCGTAATTCAGTCCACCTGTAAAATGAAATACCATGATATTTAGTAAACATTGCTTCTGTTTTATTTACATAAACAGCATTACTGGGTTTTGTCACTAGTAGATTAATTTCAGCTATTATCTGCTTCGTGTATAAACGTCATTTCCGGTTTTGATGTAATATCTGTTGCCACATCACAAAAAAATTGCTGAATAGATTTCGATGAAATTTGACATACTTATTTACTGTACTCTGAGAAAGGTTTGAGGTTTTAACTTATCCTAATGTGTTGACGGGCTTCCCAACCTCTCTTAAGGCTCGGCTCTCTACATTCAAAACGGCGAAGTTGGGTACCAATTTCAATGTTAAATAACCAAAACATACCTTCACTATTAAGC
>JAGFPH010013431.1:0-17524 GCA_018207615.1 Philaenus spumarius
TTTAAACATGTATTTGGTTGGTTCTTTTGTTTTGTTAATGATTTCATAATTTTATTTTGGCAGGGCTTTTTATTTTTTGTACAAATGACACCAAAACAATTGGGTTTTTAACCTGTTATGGTTGCGTTTCCAACATGGATCACTTATCTATTATTTGTTTGTAAATTTTTATTTGTTTATTTACGATACATTTATTATAATCTTAAGTTTCCCCAATGTTATAATGATACCAAATTTATCATATTTTCGTCTGCTGAAAAATACAGCAACAGAACACACCTTTGACATGGTTTTCACCAAAACTACCTTTCAGTGACGCGCGAATAAAGTCTTTCAAATTCCCTTCGCAACGCTCAAAGATATTCCCATCGATATTCCAATGTTGTCTTTTCATCGTCATGTTCACGTCTTCGCTGGATGTGCACAGGTGAAGTATTTCTCATATTTAAATTGTGTTTACTTACACAAGTGGGTTTTGTGAAAGAATATTGCAATCTCGTACGGTGACAAATACATCAATAACGTTCTAACTTTGAGCAAAACTACTGTCAACAAATTACAAGTCCGTAAGTAACGCATTGAAAGATACCTTAACAACTGAGCCATCTACATTCACTTAATTGATATTTAAAAAAATACACATAAAAGGTCAGTAAGTCTTATACAAATTGTGTTTTAATGTCAGTGAATTTTGGTATAGGTACCTTTTGTTGATGGGAAAATATCAAAGCGGTAATCTACCTCTCTCAAATATTGATAAGCTTTTAATTACAGCTGTTATTCTCTGTTAATAAATCAGCTGCTTCTTTTTTACTCATTCGATGTTATTGAATCAGCTGAGCTCCTATAGCCCTAGAGGAAGCTACATACCAAATTTCATTCCAATCTGTTCGGTAATTTTGGAGAAATCGTGATCTAATAATTTTTACCCCCCAAACCCCTCTAAAATTTCCAATTTTTTAAAACCCTTTTTCAGTAAGCACCTATGGCCCTAGAGGAAGCTACATACCAAATTTCATTTTAATCCGTTCGGTAGTTTTTGAGAAACCGTGATGAGTGAGTCAGTGAGTGAGTGAGTGGTATTTCGCTTTTATATATATAGATAAACGCAGGCCGCTATTCAGCGGCTTTCAAATAGTTGGTTTAAACCATAAAACAAACTTAATTTCGGAAATTCGCTCAACTAACGTCAGCGTTTCATCTGCGTGATTGAATTCTACATTAGTTTAATTATTTCTATTAAAAAATATGTTATAAAATACACCTCCTGATATTACCCGATTTCACATAAAACTATAAAAATAAGTCATAAATTGCATAATTGTTAATACACCGTAAACATTTTATTACAGAGTTCAAATTAAATATATTAATAAACTTAAATGTTCGTATAAAAATAAAATAAACTTCATTATATGTGTTATCAATAAACTACGAGACGTTCAT
The DNA here is from genome assembly GCA_018207615.1 of Philaenus spumarius. Classification (NCBI taxonomy): domain Eukaryota; kingdom Metazoa; phylum Arthropoda; class Insecta; order Hemiptera; family Aphrophoridae; genus Philaenus; species Philaenus spumarius. The sequence continues at coordinate 1,447 of JAGFPH010013431.1, forward strand.
TATATAGTTTATTACCGTCAACAAATATTCAGCTCTTGAACGTGCTTTAAACGCAATAAAATCTTCCTTAGAAATGTTCAGAGTTCCGTGTATATTTATTTTCACTGCATTTCATAAAATACGTCAGTTCAATATTCTGTTGAAATTAATTTCTCCTGCGAGTTATTCCGGATTGTTTGCAAGTATTAAATTACTTCTTGACGAGTGTTAGGGTTTGGGACTTCTGGTTTCCACTTCAGGGTTTAGGTTAAATGAAAAAGCATCATCAAGCCAGTGGTTCAGTTATAGAATGCTCCAATAATATTTATTCAAACAATTATCCCAACTCGACAAATACGCCACTCCTAAAACATTAGCCAACAGTATCATCTTACACAATGTATGTACTAGGTGTTGAGTTCATAAGCCAGACTGGGTCAACGGTATCGGCAACTAAAAGAATTTACGTTTATGGTTCAACCCCAAACTATAAACCCAATGTGAACTTACTAATAGACCAAAATACTCTGTTTTGCTCACTCAGTATGTTGTTTTTAATACGTCTTTTAAACTTCCCGACGCCCCAACTTCGATCCGTGTAGAGATTCTTGCGAGACTAACCTGCCACACGATATACAATCTCACGGCCCCTCTAACGTAGCAAGACTGGTCTAACTCGAATCCTCTGAACTCCACTCACTGGCCTCCTCCGCCTCCCTCGTAGCAAAACTGGCATCGATTCTAGATTAGGATTACGTTTATATAATCCATCTAGCTTCCGTGTTGATATCTTCAACAGGCGCACACCTTTGGTAATGTTAGTGGGGAAGGGCGAGCCGTAACCTCTCCGACATGAGTGCAACGAGGGAAGGGCCCTTTCTCCCCCTCCTTGCAGTGAATTCTTCTTCCATAGGGCCCAGTCATACCACTCGGTTTTGGTTGTTCTCCCCTCTGGCTGAAGGCTACTGCACCGGTCAGTGACAGTGAAGGCTGCGCTGGGTAGTCATTGAAGAATGCCCCAGCGGGACTTGGCTTCACGAGTTTCTGCCCTTAAAGCGGCCTGGAAGCTACCAGATCCCATCCCTAAATGTGGGTAACGGGCGCATCCTTGCTGCAGGGCCTGAGGTAGGGCTACGCGTAAGCGTACCTGACGGTGACTTGTCAAACGTGGCAGAGGCATCCCTGCCAACACGAGTACTGTGGGGGAAGGAACCCCACTGGGTATTAACCGGTGCCTTCCACATAGAGATGGTCTCGCAGGGGTAGTAACCTTGATAGATAGTGTGAGATTTTTATGAAAGGCCGAGGTGATAAGCGAGAGCTTCCGTACCACACTTCGACTGTCGTTGAGACTGATAAACCTGCAAATCACGAATTCTCAAGCTAGACCATCGCTCTTTTTCGCTAGTTCCGTGTTCCGCTTTGCACGCAACCTTGTTTATATTTCCAGATTCATACTTCCGCGTCTGGCTTACACAACTGAATACCTTTACATTAAATATACTAACTCGATAAATGAATAGGGTATAACTAAACCTAGCAACAAATATATATCCCTCAACCCTAATATTCGTAACACGACCTAATTAGTTTTCAAATTTCAAATAGATCGTAAATAAACTACGATTTCAGGAACTAGTTCAGCTCGAAAATAGAGTATAAAAATTGAAAAGTGTTTTCATCTCTGCGGTTTCAAGTCAAGCAAACATTCGCAATACACTTATTACACAAACACACACCTACGTATTCACACACTGGCATCATGCAATTTAAAACCGTAAAACTTTACCTTTTGACGTGATAGAATATCGTAGTTAAGAAATAACTATTTAGCTTGACTTCTGATGAAGTAACTAGATCAAATAAAACCTGAACACAAAATCTCAAGCTACAGTGATGCACAAGCTACAGTAACAAAAACTATGACTAACTAATAAAACTACCACAATCTATCCCGTTCATCACTGAGGATGGCGATATTGTCGTTGAAACGCCTTTGAAGTTAGTAAACATATTTGTGGTGAGATTTTGTGTTCTGGTTTTATTTGATCTCATTTTGGTTAAGAAATAGATTTATTTCAAAAATGGCATTCTATTTCTCTATTGTCATATGTTTACAGTTTTCTTTTAAGGCATTTGCAATCGTTTACAAATACAAATTATATTTAATTGATAAAAAAATAATACAAGGAAAAATGCATGCTTACATTTATTTGCTCATAACTTAATATTTCACTTCAATGTAATGAGTTACTGAACAATTAATTGTGGAGGTGAGCTGAGCAAAGGAGGAAAACTTGTAATGGTAATTTAAACACTGTTATTAGTTTAATTCTCTTAATTCATAAATATGTAATAAAATACATATCTCCATATTACAAGAGTTCAGAAAAAGTTATAAAAATAAGTAATAAATTGGATAATTGTTAAAATACCATAAAATTATATTACACACTTCATATAGTTATTATACTTAAAATGTCGTTAAATCTGGAAGCAATTCTAAAGCAAACTCTTTATTGTGGATCTTGAAATCGCGAGAAATATTTAATAGAAATTTTTGATTTGATTTTCACTACACTTATTAAATTTTTAAGATCTGTGGGGAAAAGCAATCAAATATAATCATGCCCTTCTCAATCCACCCACAACAGAGTGCGAATTTCGTTAAAGTTGATTTGATTTTTTTTTTAATACGGCTGTCATTGAAAAAGACATTAACCCGTTATACGAACTAAAAAAGCATGTAGGCTTCGAAGTTCTTATTTACTAAAATGTACTTCTATTTTACCATAAGCTAGGCACATGCCCCTTTAATATTCGAAAACTGGTCCTCGGTTATACTCTGTCCTGATGTCTATGATCGATCGGGCTGATCTAGCTTCCTCACACCAAGTCTCACACGCCTAAGGAAAAAACCCTTTCATCTTACCCGAAACATAGGTCATGTTACCAAAAACATATCTCACGTTACGTTGTTTATAGCACAAGTTACCCGAAACATAGTTCTTGTTACCCGAAACCTAGCTCATACTATTCGAAACATAGGTTACGTTACCCAAAACATAACTCATGTCAACTGAAACATATCCCAAGCTAACCGAATAGAATTCTCAACACTTCAGCAAAAGAGTTATCAAAATCAGATAAGTTTTTATTGAGTGAAATCGTAATAAACAAACATATAAACTAATACACATAGTAGAGCTTGACTAGTTAGAAAAAAATATTTTTTAAATTACATATCTTCAGCCATTCGACAATGTGTGAACTATGATGGAACTGTATGAAACAGTATTGTTTGTAAGCCAGACTAAATCTCAGTTGAAGTATTAATTAACCAACATTTAGGTTTCATGCTGTGTTGTTCGTCACGCACCCCGGTTAGTCACGGGGTATTAGCGCGGTACGTTTATTTGATGTTGTTTTACTCCCCTCTGATGGAGATGTTGATGACTTCCTGTTTTCGTATTGAGGTTCCTGTAGAAATATTTGTGGGACTATCAGCTCTTTTGGTAAACAACACAACAACAAAATGCTGCACAGAATTAAATATTTTTTGTTGAACTGATCTCATTTGAATAACACTGATTATCTCTGTATTAAAAAAAAAGAACATTTCTGTCATTCAAGTAAAAACTCTGGCCTTACTACGCATGCGTCAGGATCAAAACCACCGCTACCCCGATCCTAGTGCCTCTGTCCTGATCAATCATAGTTTCCGTAAAAATATTTGCCTGTACAATAATCTGTTTGCATTTACTTTGCTACGAGTGTAGATGGGGAGTGAAGCGAACGAGGAGCAGAGTCCTCTAGTTTAATAATAAATACATTTATTTTCACCATGCTCTTCAATTGTTTTACAAAAAAGTGAGGCAAAACATAAAAGAAATTTTTTGACCACCATTTTTAAATAGTTGGAGATATGAATACAGTTTGAATAAAAAAAGATTATCGGCGTTATAAGCACTTCAATTTTATATCCTACGTTGTCAAATTAAAAACAAAAAGACATGAATCGTAAGCCAACATCTAGATCATCAATTTTAAATCTTCGTAAAAATTATTATAATTTTGTATTTTTCAGAAATATAATAAGTAACGCAAAATTTATTAACGAATTTCCATGGGAAATACGAGCTATTGCAGTCACTCGTATGGTGACTCCTAAGGTCGGGAGTGGTCAATGAGCACATATCATGGTACCCAGATCAGGTTTTGAGGTGTAATTTAAACTATAAATGTATATATATTTTTGTGTTCTCAATCTAACGGCCTCATTTTATGTCAGATCTGTCCAAATTTGGTACACACGTTGGTTTTCACTCGAACGAGTTCGTTAGCCAAAAAAATCCAGCTAACTGTACGTATTTTGACTGTGAAATAACAGTTTCTTGACATTTTTCGTACTAACATGAAACTTTTTGGACGATTTATGTTAGCAAATCATTGTAGAAGATTATTCTGCACATTTTGTTTCTTTACTCGACCTTATAGCCCATCTGATTCCCCCAAGATCAATCAAAACGTAAAATACCATAAAACTACCCGGTTTAAGCCCTTGTAGGGATTTTACCAACTGGTTTTTGCGAGCGAAGCGAAGCAGTCCATAATCCGAGGTCGCAAGATCAAGGTCGGATCTGCTGCAAGCGCAGTGAAGAGGCGGGTGAGCCGGGGCTGAAGGCTGAGGTGTAAACAAATTCTACTAATATATTTCGTACGCGAAGGCAGTTATTCAGCGCTTTCGTGAGTAGACCGATTTCTGCGTGATCGAATTATTGAAGTGTTAACTTCTATAGGCCCACTTCGGCGCTATGTTTGCAGGCTGGTGAATCAGAATTTACCGTCACGCATTTTCTGAAACGCTCTATTGTGAAACGCTCTATTCCGTCACGCATTTTCTGAAACGCTCTATTCCGTCAGTTTGAAAAAAGTTTTGGTCTTGCCGAGGTTCGAACCAGCAGAGTCCATCACCATAGACTAGCGCCTTAGCCGGTTAATCCACGATCGCTTTGCTAGTTTAGTATATTTGAGATGGCTATATAAGTGTAGACTAACAGATTGTCCTCCGCCATAATCTTGACCCGTTAATGTTAACACAATGTATAGTTTAATAATTGGTAATACCTCTGAAATGGACATTGTGCTTCCTCATTTCGTAAGTTGTGTTAAAAAGTTTACACTTCTCCCGTGTTGTGTGAAGCACGAAATTTACATTTTTTGCGTTCTAAAGATAAATAACGGCCGCCTCTTGAGTACGTGAAGACACGAGGCAGCAGGTTGCTACGAAATATGCACTGCCACGCTGAAATAAATAACCACAAAATAATTCAATTATAACCTAAAAAACTAATCCAGGCTCACTAATATTCTAATAGATTTGTATTTCATCAGTATTTTAATTTTTAGTAACTTAAATCAGAAACGTAAGTGGCTGACGTAGTATTTTGTTCCAGCAGTTTACATCATTACATTGAACATTCTCATTAGCATTCCACTCACGCCAGTTCAAACCTTTATCACGTAACGCAGTTAACCCTAAATACAAAATGTCACGCTTTTATTTTCTACATCAGCTGTTACATGACAGAATTGTTAGTTTAATTTATATACATAGCGTTGCAGAACATTCTACCAACACTTACAGGTACTGTTTCCAGGATAAATAGAATTCATAGCATTATGAAATTGTCAAAGAGTACCTTAGTTTTTCACACAGCCTCCCAAAATTCATTGATAAACTAAGTAAATATTTTCACAAAGTGTTATATCGTAAAGATCAAACTGATAAAAACAATGTCCAGCCATCCATTTTGAGATTGGAGGCCGTTTGAAGTATTCTACGTTGAATATATCCAAAATCATTAACTTGTTTTACATTTTTTCTGAAACTTAAACGATAAACAACATGAAAATATGGAACACTTTTTCGAGACATCGTGATTTTTTTTTAAATACACAAAAATTTTACTTTTTGTCACTCACGTCACGTTGCTGTCAAGCTAGGAAATTCAAAAGATTTTCAACTCTCCGCAATAAATTACGAAGATTTTGGCACCACCACAAGTTTTCTACGACGTCTGTGAGTGCACATATCGTGTCCACAGACAGACATACGGACTTAAAATTGTTGTATTGCTCTATAGTGTTCAGGCCTTGAAAACGTCGAGAAAATTCATAAAAAGTGGGGGTAAAATTTTTAGAATTTTCGCAAGATTTCAATAGGTGCTTCGGCATTTTAATGCGAGCCGAAGTAACAAGTTATGAAATTTTTCTTTGGTATACTTGTCGAAAGTACTGGCTTGGTCTTGTTCTAGAAACTAAATACATATATTTTTTTAATTTTTCAAAAACAAGGTTACCATTTAACCTACAGATGCATTTGACATTGTGTGTCATTAAACAGACGTTTTCGTCTCTTGGGTACTTTTTAGCGATTTCCACAGGAAAGATGATCTATTACAGAGACTGTTATGGTGAGGTTTGAGGTCGAGAGTGGTCTCTGAGCACCGATCATGGTCCCCAGAACACGTTTGCGGGTGTCATTAGACACTTTATATGTGTTCGCACTCTACCGGCCGCATTTTACGTCCGATTCGCTCCAAATTTGGTACTCGCGTTGGTTTTCTAGGTCGCTCGGATGAGTTCGTCTGCCGAAAACATCCGAGAAACGGAAGATCGTTTTTTGACCGAAAGTAAAATTTTTTAAGATTTTTTGTCCTAAACCTTTTAGGTTTTATATACAACAAATAAATATAGGTTATCGTACTGCACATTTCTTTTTATTAAACGACATTATAGCCCATCTGATAATCCGGGGCTGGAGGCTGAGGTGCAAATCAATTTTACTAATATAAGTATTCCGTGCACGCGGGCAGCTATTCAGCACCTTCGTGAGTAGACCAATTTTCCAAATAGTTTTATTGAATTCCTAAAACACACAATTTTATTTTTTTTAATTCGCTCGTCAAGAATATAACAGAGTGATCTAATTATTTGATGTTGATGTTTTCGAGATATGTAACTTCAAACATTAAAAACGATCGTCAGTTTTAATGAAACTGTTGGAACTGTTTTGGTTTTGGCCTGTACGCAATAAAATTCATTGTTTCATAGTTACAAATTCCTTATTTCGAGTTGCCATCTTCTGCCGTTATTCAAATTATAAAACGAACGATTTTTGTCTTTCCCTGAACCTACACTCCATAGCAGTATAACCGCACAGAATCGCCGCACAAAAGACAATACGTCAATCCGTACATTCCACACTGGATATTTTAACAAATGACAAAAATTCACAAAAGGGCGGTTTACATTGAGGAATGTGATATGCCAGATTAAATTCCTTCATTATTGAATATGAATCGTGGGTTCGTCCTCCTCTTTCAGTAAAAACCTTTATTTTACTGGGAAATTAACGGAGGAATTCCTGAAAAGGCTGTGAAAATTTCAGTAAATTAGTATTCACACGCTCTTACGTAATTTTCTAGACACTGGTTTCGTTGACTTATTAATTATTTAAATTATCGTAGTGTAATTATTTACGTAATTAGATATTTATTATTAGTTTTATTATTACTGAGTTGTAAACTCCATTATAGAAGAAAACAAAAATAATTGACAACCTGTACATTTAATAATTTATACCAAACTTTTGCCCGGCTCGACATCTTCACATAATACTAAATAGTGTCCACAAAGAGTTTTTTAGCGAATTTCAATAGAAAAAATGAGGTATTGCAGTGGCCCTTATGTTAAGACCCAAAGTCGGGAGAAGCAAATGAGCACCGATCATGGTCCCCAGAACACGTTTTGGGGTGTCATTAAAAATCATATATATATATGTGTGTGTGTGTGTGTGTGTGTGTGTATATATGTGTTCTCACTCTAGCGGCCGAATTTTAAGTCCGATTTGGTTCAAAATTGGTACACATGTTGGTTGTCTACGTCGCTCAGATGAGTTTGTTAGCCAAAAAATCCCACATTCGGAAGTACGTTTTTTGACAGGAAGTAACTATTTTTTGATATTTGCCTATGAGAATGAATTTGTTTTTGAGTTTTTTCTACAAATATAAATGTAGGATGTTATTTTTCACATTTTGTTTTTTTACGCGACCTTATTATAGCTCGCTTGGTTACCCCAAAATCGATCAAAACGTAATACACCATAGAAGTATCCGGTTCAAAGCCATGTGGTGGATTTTACCGTGGAGTTGGCGTGCGAAGCACGCAATTCATTATATATTGAAGATACTCCCAACACGGGGGTTGGCGTGCGAAGCACGCAATGCATTGTGTATTGAAGATAATCCCGTTATGCGGAATGGCGTGCGAACCATTTTACAGCTATTCAGCACCGTCGTGAATAGACCTATTTCCCAAATTGTTGGTTGAAACCCTAAAACATAGGCCTATAAACTTAATTTTGGAAATTTGCTCAACTCACGTCAGCGGTTCAGCTGCGTGGTCAAATTATTTTTTCTTTTAAACCACATTCTGCAAAGTTAATTTTAGACAGTTTTGCATGCATTCTCAATACTCACAATAAACAATTGTAGAAAGTAACAAATAGCTGATCAGTATCTCCAGTTTTAATAATTAAGCAAAATTTTAGTAAAAGTTAGTATGGAAGATTCGGGCGTCGACATCTGTCGCAGCTGGGCGAAAAGGATGTAGTCCCATAAGAGCCCATGATGCGAATCGAGTCTTAACTATTTTATACCCTCATATGTTGTCTACAATATGCAAGTCAAAAGTCAGTGCATATTACGTCATGGCATTCCGCAACTCGGTGCAAAAGACGATGACCAATAAGAACCCTTGTTGCAAATCAAGCCTTAAATAATTTATACCCTATGTACTACATCATATGATATGCACATGTAAGTGAAGTCAGTGCATATTACGTCATGGCGTTCTCGTCTGTCACAACTCGGTGCAGAGGCAAGGAATCGTAAGAGCCTATAGTTGCAGATCAAGTCATACATATTTTATACACCATTATACATCAATATGCTGTCGACATGCAAGTCAAAAAATATTTCGTCGATATCTGTCGCAACCAAGGGCAAACAACGTAGTCCCATAAGAGCTCATGACGTGGATTGCTTCATAGCTATTGTTGTATACCCTATAGTACATCATATTTTATGACGTCGACATGCAAGTCAGAAGTCAGTGCATATTGCGCCATACAACAAATATTTCGTCGATATCTGTCGCAGCCTGGGGCAAACAACGTAGCCCATAAGAGCTCATGACGTGGATTGATTTATAGCTATTTTTGTATACCCTATAATAAATACACCATAAATAAGCCGTCGACGCGAAGAATATGCCGTCAGAAGTCAGTGCATATTACGTAATGGTGGTCTCATCTAACAAATAGCAATAACAAATTAATAGCTGATCAGAATTTCCGATTGCAATAATTGAGTACAATTTTAGTCAAAGTTAGTCTTCGCAGCTCGGTGCAAAAGACGAGGACCCGTAAGAGTCCATGTTGCAGATCAAGACTTTTACACACTATAATATATCAATATGCAGTTATCATGCAAGTCAAAAGTCAGTACATATTAAAGTAATGAAAATATAATGACATCACAATCTGTCGCAAACTAGTGCAAAAGAGTCAGTTTTATAAGAGCAAATTTTATAGATCAAGTCTCACCTATTTTATACAAAACTAGGGGAAACCCCTGCTTGCTCTGCACGTCAACCCCCTTGGAACCTTCTATACACTTAATCATATTGTATTTTCTTTATAATAAAGGTGTAAATAAGATAGTAAATAATGTTAAATGTTCAAATCAAATTATTTCTTATATTTTATAACATAAGTTATATTAAGGTTAACAGAACCAGCAAGGCTCAGGTCTACACTTTAATAAAAAAACTAACTTAAAAGTTAGAAATACAAATAATTGCTTCAAAGTTTGAAATCAGCTGTCAATGGAAATATTGGAGCTGTTTTATCTGTTATTTTATTCAATTGGTTGTTATGGTAATAAATGTAAATACATGCGTTGGTTCCTCAGTCTAGGCCTATAACCTAAGTTTTTCCAAATAAATTTACAAATATTGAAATAAAAAATGTTATTATCAAAATGAATTATAGCGAATGTTGCTCAGGAATAGTATATTTGTTTATTAGTAAAACGATTGTTTCAATTGGTTCAGTAGTTCCAGAGATCAACCCCTACATACAAACAAACAAATTTTACCACTTTACAATATCAGTATAAATAATAAATCACTATACCGTCGTCATGTAAGTCAGATGTCAAAGCATATTAGGTCATAATAATGGCGACGTCATCTGTCGCAAATCTGTGCAAAACAACGCACCAAAAAGGTCCTACATTGCAGATCAAATCCTAAATATTGTACACACTATAACGTATCAATTGCGGTCATCATGCAAGTCAGAAGTCAGTGCACATTAATAAAAGAAAATATAATGGCATCATCATCTGTCGCAAACTAGTGCAAAAGAGTCAGTTTTATAAGAACTCATGTTATGGATCAAGTCTTACCCATTGTATATACTACTAAAGGAGACCCCTGCGTGCTCCGCACGCCAACCCCCAATGGAACCTTCTGAAAACATATATTATGTTTTATTTTTAATAAAGGTGTAGGAATAATAATAACCTCAAAACTAAGATGGTAAATAATGTTAAAGGTTCAAATTAAATTATTTCTAATATTTTATAACAGCAGTTATAATAATGGTTAAAAGAACCAGCACGGTCTAGGTCTACAGTTTAAAACCCTAACCTAAAAGCTAGAAATACAAAAATAATTTCTTCAAATTTTGAAATCAGCTGTTAATGGAAATATTGGAGCAAACATCTATATTATCTGTCATTTTATTCAATTGGTTGCTACGGTAATAAATGTAAATACATGTGTGTTGGTTTATCATTCTAGGCCTAACCTAAGAAATTTTTCCAAATTTTTACAAATATTGAAATAAAAAAAAAGTTTTTATCGAAATGAATTATAGCCTATGTTACTCTTGGATAATATAGCTTTTTATTAGTAAAACTATTTTTTCAATTGGTTCAGTAGTGCCAGAGATTACCCCCTACATACAAACAAACAAAAAAACAAACTTTACCTCTTTATAATATTAGTATAAATTATTATAGATAATACATGAATATGGCGATTTCATGCGAGAAATAATATGTTAGACCAATGTAGGCAATTGCCATTATCAAAGGTGCGTTATTTTTAATGAACTACGACGTTGCATGGCATGAAGTACAATTCAGCGTTATTCCAACCACGGTTTAATCATGCCTTCAGGCGGGAATAAAACGCTTACCTCGTCGCAATACGAAACCACTGTGTGCCGGCTTTAATTGGAAAGTTTAGGTTAGGAATGTAATGCGGTTTTTAACTGTTGGACATTTCCCGGAAAATCTGGCAGTATTTGCATAACGGAGTGCTATTCAGTTTCCAAATAACAATTGCAAGTTATTCGCGGTAACAGCATCGGGGTTTATGTTAGGTTTTGTTTAAAAAAATGTGTTTGTTTAACTTTCCCAGTTAGTTTATTCTACATAGCAAATATATGGCACAAAATACTTGTTAGTTAGTTTCCATAGGAAAGATGAGCTATTGCAGTGACATTAATGGTCAGTCCTAAGGTCGGGAGTAAATGAGCACCGATCACTGTCCCCAGAACACGGTTTTAGGTGTCATTAAAAATGTAATAAATATATGAATGCAAAAGATCCGCCCCCACATCGTAATTTTAAGCCTGTCACACGTATTAACTCCAAACTTTCAGGACGTTATATTGGGCAAATTCTCCACCTTTTAGGGGTATGCATGAATTTTACCCTTATTTGGTTAAGGGGGTGGGGTTGTAAACAATTTAAATAGTAAAATTATTGTGTTATATGGCATTTTAAAGCAGTCGTTGAGACGAAACAACTTTTTTAAAGTAAACCCCTCTCCGATACCCAATCCAAAATTGCTGAGATAAGAAGTTCAGATGTTTCCATTTTACTACGTATTATATTCTACATACAATTAGATTAAACAAATAAAAGAGCATTGTGGCGACAAAATCACACTGATTTAAATAAAAACCCCGAACCACAAAACAAGGGACAAAAACAATAACTAAACAACTAAATTGTAAGTTATGTTTAATACGTTACCCTTATGTACATTTCGATGACATGGTCATCATCCTCAGAGGGTTTTAACAAATAACGTATTAAACATAACTTACAATTTAGTTGTTTAGTTATTGTTTTTGTTCCTTGTTTTGTGGTTCGGGTTTTTTTTATTTAAATCAATACAATTAGATGTGTATTCGTTTTTTTAATATACAGAAACATTGCACATTTTTTTAATCTACATTAATTATGATTTAGAAAAAATTAACTCCGAAGAATGTTCTGTGATATTCTTATTCGGTTAAGGAGGGGGTGGATGAAAGTCAAAAATTTGAAATGGTAACCATTATTGTGTGATGTCTCATTTTAAAGCACTCGTTGTGTTAAGTAACCCCCTCTCCTATACCCCAATCCAAAATAGCGGAACCAAGAATTTAAGTTTTTTCCATTTTTTCTACTTAGGTCTTGAAGGTACTGATAGGATTTAGGTATTGAGTAGGTACCATTTTCATAAATATGATAAAAATTTATGGTATTTTGATTTGTGTTACAAAATTTATTTCATGCCTTTCATTGAAAGGTTTAATTGTGTGCTTTGTACATTTATCTTGTTGAGAATCCCTTACGGCTTATACCCAGTTGCAGCTATGAAGTAGGCGTAAGTAGTTTCCTTTGAGGAACGAAGTAAACAAAAACCATATTGTATAAATTTGCTCTTATTAACGTCTTCTAACCTATAAAAAAATCGTGTATTATACTTAAGTTCTATAACACTTTAAACTCAATATTTTGTAATTATATTTTTTCTCGTGCTTGGCAAATTAATCTGCCCGGGGTTTTACAAGTAAGCACACATTATTGGAACAATACTCACAAAGTTTAAATAACAAGCAGCTTTAAAAACACAGTAAAAAAATATACAAAAATTATTGACAGGGAGCACCAATCATGGTCCCCAGAACACGTTTTGAGGTGTCATTAAAAATCATATATATATATATATATATATATATATATGTAGGCTATATATGTGTTCGCATTTTAGAGGCCGCATTTTAAGTCCGATTTGGTTCAAATTTGGTACACATGTTGGTTGTCTACGTCGCGTCGCTCGGACGAGTCCGTTAGCCAAAACATTTCAACAATCGGAAGCACGTTTTTTGTCCGGAAGTAACTACTTTTTAAGATCTTTCCTACGAGAATGAATTTGTTTTTGAGTTTTTCTACAAATATAAATGTAGGACGTCATTCTGCACATTTCGTTTTCTTTACGCGATCTTATAGCTTGCTTGGTTTCCCCAAAATCGATCAAATTGTAAAATACCACAGAAGTACCCGGTTCAAAGCCATGTGGTGGATCCTATAGTGGGGTTGGCGTGCGAAGCAGGCAATGCATTGTGTATTGAACATACTCCCCATGTTTTGTGTATTGAAGATACTCCCAATATGCGGAATGGCGTGCAAACCATTTTGCAGCTATTCAGCACCGTTGTGAATAGACCTATTTCCCAAACTGTTGGTTGAAACCCTAAAACATAGGCCTATAAACTTAATTTTGGAAATTTGCTCAACTCACGTCAGCGGTTCAGCTGCGTGGTCGAATTATTATATATACATATAGGCGGACTTTGTTGGCAAGAAACGTTTGTTGTTTCTCTTTCCAAACAACCAACTTTAACGTCTATTTAATTTCAGTGGTGACATTTCCTTATTGGTAAACGAGATCTGCGAGGTAATTGCCAGGTAACCTTCACCGGTGTATATTATAAATAATGTTAATTTTGGCGCATTTAATGCTAGTGGGAATTATAAGGAAAACCTACAAGGAAAACTTCCATTAACAATAGATTGCAGTTTTATTATAGCTCGGATTTCTCTAATTGAATCAATTTCCATATTAATATACGTTTCGAAGAATACATCGGTATCGTATGTTCTCATCTTCAAGGTGAGTTTTATTGAATTGAATTAGCACTATTTCCTCGAACAAAAATACAAACACTTATTTTGTAATTATGGTGATGAATCTAAAGAGGTTGTAATTATGCTATAAAGAGGTTTGTTTGGTTCGTACGTCTGCATGCTTGTTTTAATTTTTGGATTATCTCAGAAATAAATGAACCATTAATTATTCGTACGAGGGTTAAAAGAGGTTTTAGGAATTATTTCCATACGTTCTGCAACTAGACGTTAGACTGACTCTAAAAAGAGGTTTTAGGAATTATTTCCATAAGTTCTGCAACTAGACTCTAAAAAGAGGTTTTAGAAATTATTTCCTTACATTCTGCAAGTAGACGTTAGACTGACTCTAAAAAGAGGTTTTAGGGCGTTATTTCCATACGTTCTGCAACTAGACGTTAGACTGACTCTAAAAAGAGGTTTTAGGAATTATTTTCATACGTTCTGCAACTAGACTTTAGACTGACTCTAAAAAGAGGTTTTAGGAATTATTTCCATACGTTCTGCAACTAGGCGTTAGACTAACTCTAAAAAGATGTTTTAGGAATTATTTCCATACGTTCTTCAACTAGATGTTAGATTGACTCTAAAATAAAAACAATAAGCGTGGCAAATCAACATTATAGAAGTTACGACAGAAGGAAAATTCTATAAATAAAAGTTGAGTTTAGCCATTTTCGCTGTGCTTGCACAAAGCAAAAGAGACTAAAGACTTCCCTAACGCTAAAAACGAAAATAATAAATATACAACACAAAATTAACGAAAAATACTTTAAAAAATAATTGAGAAAGTTTATAAATATTCAAAATTGTTTATTGGTAAAATATAAACAGTGAGACGTGAAAAAGACATTGAATACAATGAAATAAATCACGATTAATAACTTATCAGCGTTGTCAAATTGGAAATTACGTCAATTCTGTAAAAAATAGTTTTATCGGTCGCGTCTAAATACGCCGTGCATCAAGTGGCGATTTCCAAAATGAATATAAATTACAAATAGTCCAACCACGCGGCTAAACCGCTGAGTTTAGCAAATTTCCAAAATTAAGTTTATAATAATATGTTTTAGCGTTTCAACCAACAATTTGAGAAATTGGTCTACTCACGACGGAGCTGAATAAGCTGCCTGAGTGTACAAAATATATTAGTAGAATAGTTTGTTTTCACCCAAGCCTCCAGCTTCGACTCACGGGTTCCTTCGTTTCACTCGCAGCGTACAAACTCGGCTGTCGACCTCGGATCAGAAGATGCCCAAACGGTAAAATAGTATTTTACGTTTTGATCGATTTTGGGGGAACCAAGCGAGCTATAAAAAAACAAAATGTGCAGAATAATATCTTACATTAATTTTTTTATAAAAAAACCCCGTTTCATTCTCGTAGGGAAATTCTAAATAAAAGTTACTTCTGGTCAAAAAGCGTGCTTCCGGTAGTTAGATTTTTTTGCAAACGAACTCGTCCAAGCGACGTAGACAGCCAACATTTGTACCAAATTTAGACCAAATCGGACTTAAAATGCGGCCGCTAGTATGCGTACACATTTATATACATAGGCTATATATAATTTTTAAGAACACACCAAAACGTGTTCTGGGGACCATGATCGGTGCTCATTTACTACTCCCGACCTTACCATAAGGGTCACTGCAATAGCTCATATTTCCTTTTGCAATGGGTGTATGTTGTTGTATGTCGGATGCAGATATTCTCAGATTGTATGTCGATCACGGAGTTTACAGTCGTACTCGTGTGTATGGTAACAGTAAGTGCAATAATATACAGGTTGTGAATAAGAAGCCGAGTTTAGGTACAATTGCGGGACATTTTATTATTTTTGTCTACACTGTTACCAGTTGCGTTATATTGTAAAATATAATTCAAACTCGTAAAAGTAGCCTGGAGCAGGGGCGTTGTTGGGGGTGGGGGGGATTTTAAACAGTGTAATATCCAAGTAAAATAAAATCTGTTAAAATTGTTCACTATTCTGACGTCTCCGAACT
>JAGFPH010013432.1:0-13227 GCA_018207615.1 Philaenus spumarius
ATTCTTTAAAATATTAAATTAAAAGATATAAACAATTTAGTATCCTTTTTATTATGTATGTTAAATTGAATAGTATTATTAATTGTTTATTCGTTTTAGAGTAAAAATAAATACATTGTATTGTATTGGTATTTTTATATAATGGTTTAAACTAATAAATAAAATAATATTAATGAAACCTTCTTTTGCATTACGTGAGTTATTTAGTATTTGCCTTTTAATTATTGATGAAGTGATGTAATTAAAATCTTATTTGCAACACAGCCAAAATTTTACTTATTATTTATAATATCAATGTTTAATATTTTCTTAACGATTTCTCTGAAAAGAATTTTACACGCAAGTAGTTTTCAGGATAAACACAAAATGTAAACAAAATACATGTTCTATAGTATTTTCTTTTATAAAACACAAATAGTAACTTGAAATTACATTTCCAATTAACAATGTGAGTTAAAACTAAATATCTACAGTAATTTGTTTTCACTAGGAAAACAAAATTATTATTAATGCTAAAAATAAATAATGAAGCTTATTTTTGGTCTGTGAATAGTTCTGAGGCTATTTATACTTTGGCAAAAATTTATTTTTCCACTTTAGGTTCTAAAATGCTTTATCAATTAACATAGGTCTAATAATATTTGTTTGTTTTAACAAGACCAACTTCTTTGAATTTATAACAATACAAATCTTAACTCACAATCTTATATTAGGTCTTTTGTTTAGTGTAAATTATTATTTTTTTTATTTGTATTTTTTTTAATAGATAAATTCAATCACAATACAATAATGATAAGATAGTTTTAAATAGTATGAACAATTTGTGAATAATAATTATAAAATATTTGCAATAGACTCAATAGAGTCCGATTTATATTGATTTATTTCGTTCGCAAGAAATGGATTCATGCAACCTTAACCTCGCAACTTTTTATTTCTAACTTAACTAGTAAAAACTTAACATGTTTTTTTATTTGTAAACTTGTAAAACTAATTATTCTGCGATTGATATGTTATGGCATAAAACTTTGTATTTTATAAAAGAATTAATGCTTACTACTTATGTCTTAACCTGTCTTGAAAATACCTTTATATTAGTTTTATACTCTGATAATTAATACTAAGTTTAGAAATTTCTTATGAAACTTACTTTGTTGTAGTTTTAACTTTTAATTAGTTTCGACATATTTTACAGTTAAGTTAGGAAAGAACCTGTCTTTAACAGTTTACGTATAATAGTGTGATTTCTAGAAAAAACTTCTTTAATAGCTTAAGTTCAAAAAATATTATCTCTAAATAAGATTTAATTACATATATTAATAAGGTTTACAAGTTATACTTTTAGGTTTGTTGTAAACACAATACATTAATCAATCGTATTCTTAAATAATATTATATGATTACTTTACTTTAAATAACATATTGTTATGGGATGTAGGTTAGTGAATTCAACAAAGTGAAACATCATATTTGTATTTTTAATATTTATGATTATCGTGCTACCAAAATAATGTCTATTGAGTATGTTTATTGTTAAGCCTTCATCTTTCTTTAAACATGAACTCATCTTGATTTACAATTATGAAATCAGCGTTACCAAAATGAAATGCCTACTATATTTTTATGATTTATTCTCTACACTTTTTTATAATAATATTTCATTTTTCAGCAAAGCATATACTCCTAAATTGCTATTCAGTAGTGATATTCCTATGTCACTAGGCCTAGTATTGTTAGCAGCTTGTAGTACGAAAAAACTGGTGTTACAAAAAAAAAAAAAAAATTTGGAATTGGTATATGTTTTTATACGGTTGTATTTATAACTAAATAACAAATTTGTTTATATATAAAACAAAATAACAAAAATGTGTACTACTTTTTATGTTGGATTATGGTTGAACTTTTGTCTTCCGTTACTAAACATTTTTTTTTGTTTTTTGAGCTAATAACGTTGAAAACTATACAATTATATTTATTTTACTGACATTTATAACATTTTTAACCAAAAAGCTATGATAATTACTTTTTAATTCGGGTACAATTACCATATTTGGCAAATGTTTGAAAACTAAATTGTTGCAACATGCACCAAAATGGCTTGGCATTTTATACATTATTAAGCATGCACATATCTAGGGTTAAATCATATGTGTATGCATTATTCATGCTTAAAGTTGATGTAAAACATTGCATCACCTAAAAGGTATTCGTGTTTAGTTACGAACAAATATTAAATAAAAAATTCTCAATTACTTGATACTTAATTATTAAAGAAGTATAAAGAAAAAACAAAAGTTGTTGTTATATTCTAAATCATACATTTTATGTATTTATTAAAAATTTGTGTTTTAGATTTATTTGTTAAATACCTTGTTAAAAGTATTTCTGTTTTTATTAATGCTTCAGTTGTTTCTTCTGGACAGAAGGAATGTTATAGGATCAGCACACGTAACAAAAATACAATTTCTCTTCACTAATTTTGGTCAAAATCTCAAATATTTTATACATCTTGGAGTATAAAATAGAATGTTAATGTAACTGACCCTCCAATTTGAGTGTAATATTGTCTTCGGCTGGCCGAACCATTATTATGCTTTCGCGTGATCTGAAGTTGGCATGACAAGTTCCCGTAACAGCAGGACATTTCGACGGAGGTTACGCTTGGTAATTGATGAGAGGCTTTCTTGGGACGAAAGATAACTCAAAGTTTGAAATTATGTTTTGAAGTGTTCGTCTATGTTTAACACATTGATTGTCGGGTGAAACGTGCCTATGTAACTAAATGAAACCAAAAGTTGATCGACCAGGAAGGTTTTTGTATGAAGGAAATAGCGGTAGAAGTTTTTGTGGTGAGATTTCCGAGTAATTTTACAGTTTGATGACATCTCTACTGTAGGGAAAAGGTAAAATAGATATTTTTAGAAATAACTATGCATATGCCTTTATTGTCCTTTTCAGGAAAACGTGTCTAGGTTCCCAGACAACTGTTATACATCACCATGTATACATTAATTTTGGTTAAATATAAAATTATGCTAGAAATTACGCGAAGAGATTGAGTACGACTTCATCGTTAGAAGAGGTGTCAACTCCCGAATAAAGAGAACGTTGAATATGAAGATTTCGGCCAGACTGATTGTATTCATAGCTGGTGAACATACCAATGGTGTCGAACATAGGACACTAACCGAAGAGTTGTTGGGAACACTTCAGCTTTGTTTTGTTGAGTTATACCGTAAAAAGTAATTTATAGTCAAACAAAATTTATGTCAGATTCATTGGATGAACTTGAGTTGAAATCTGTCGCTTAGTTGTATTTTAGTGCATATTGATGTATACCGTTTATCGTAGATAAAAGTCTTCTAGTTTTCATTAATAATTACCATTTGGCCAAAACAAAACGCTGTTTATCTTCAATCAAATAACGCATAAAACAAGCAAGTATAATTACTCGATTTAATCCGCACTTATAGTGTAACTTGACATACTCCACCTTTCGATACTATTAGATTTCGAGGAGGTGTATTATACACCAATTTCAAGAGCTTCATTTACAAAACTATTATTCTAACGCCAAGCTAAATACATTCGTTGCAATACTATATTGTGATTGGACTATTCATGTCGTAAAGCATTTACGTTGGTCCCGAGAGAGCTTTCAACTGGGTGTGTATCTTCGTTTCAAAGTAGCCCATTAATTATGTCAAACCCGTAACTAATACACATAGTATATGCGCTCCCTTATCGTTTGATGGAACAGGACAAAATTGTGTTGCTTGTTTAAGCAATACGGGCGTGTAAATGTGTTTTATTTATTTATTATGTAATCGTTGTGTTAGTTATGTGTAAGTGACGAAGGGAAGCTTGATAAACTTGAAAATGGCTGAATAGCTGAAACGGCCGTCGTTTAGCGACGAATAGGAATATTAAAGACGGTAAGTCACAAATCTTATAATAATATATGACTTTAAGCTTTCAGTGATGCATAATAAAGGTTCGTGCAACTGTAACAATTAACTTTTCTTTTAGAGAACTTTAAAAGAATCAAAAGTTGTTAAGTCAATTGAGGCCTTTTCAGCCATGTTTCCAATTATTACATTAATTTTTTAAATACACATAAGTCTAAAATAGTGTCTACTCATTGTAACATGGAAATTATTTAGTAATGTTTATTCTTTTCAGTGTATTACTTGCTTAAATAATAGCTGAGTATAAAATCCTTTTCTCTCAAATTCAAAATATTGTTATCCTTTAGCAAGAAGAGTTTGGAGACACAATATACGTTCGCCTGATAGCTGAATGAAGATATTTCAAGTATATGTGATCATCCCATTCTCCTTAGAAACTTCTTAATCTCGCAAAACTTTGCCTTGCTGTTACTTTATGCACGTGAATAAACAGAACTAAACATTAAATTGTATAGCACGTGTTCCAATAAACCAGCAGCAGGTGCAAACTAAGTCTTCTTGTTATCATTAAACTTTACCTACCCTAAAATAATCACTATTATTTAAGACAAGTAATATTTTTTCTTGGTTATTGTTAACCATCCATTTTTTACTACTTCTTATTGGGAAACGTTACGTTTGATAGACACTAAAATAAAAAATGTGTCAGGTATGCAAACACTTGAAGTACTTTGTCAAATACCACTATGCCATGTCTTCTTCACTAAAGGTAATTTCAATCTAAATAATTATAAATTTTTAAAATATCATTGCAATGATCATCAGAAAATTAGTTCGAGGAAAATATGACGGAAGATATTATAAAATTCGTAATATTTTTTTTATATAAAAAAGATTTATGATTATGTCAAAATATTTTGTACAAAAATGATAATTATTGTATTTGGAAATTTTTTAGGGAAAAAATTTTACATGCATTATTTTAAATGTTTTATTTAGATCATTTTTTGTAATGTTTCGTTTAGGCAACTTTAGGACCTTAACAGCTTCAAACATAAATTCTTATAATTGCAAATAGTGGATGTAAAATTCGATTTTTCGAATTTGCGATTGTAATAGGTAACAAAAATAAAATAGCTTTTTGGCATCCTGATTTGTGAAAAATTGTATTAAAAAATGTGATATTTATGTCGATCATTAGCGTAAAACTTTGAATAAAACCATAAAATCGGCCAAAGTTTAACTTTTTTTAATAAAGATAAAAAATATTAGTCTTAATACAACTGAAGTGTTCCTTTTAACTCATGAGTTATGTTTATTTAAACAACAACAAAATTCAATATCGTTATAAGGCTTAAACTATTTGGTATGATTTACAAAGATCTGTGTTTTTAACTTATTATTTTAAAAAATGTTTTAACTGTGTCATGTCAACAATGTTTTTTTTATCGTAAAGGTTATCAGCACTGTTTATGGGTGTCACTTGTCTTAGATAGTACGTACCACCAGGCTCATGAATTATTTTGATATACTCTTCCTTTTTAGTTTGTCTGTACTTCTTTGAAACAATTTTTTTTTACAAAGTATTGTTTTTCTTTCCATCAAAGTATATTATTCCGTTCACACTAACATCACTTAAATTTTTATATTCAATCAGTTCTTTTCTAACTTTTGGTTTTTGGAGTATTATTTTCTTTTTGTCGACTACTAGGGTTACATAAGACTCATCAATCAGTCTTAGATCTATTAAACAATAGACGAGGTATCAACTGTTGCTCTTTAAGATATCCTAAATATGTTGTGTATTATGGCGGTGGCAGATAACTCTCATTTAAGAGGTTGATGCAAAGGATGTATCTGCATCATTATTAATAAATTGTTCATCAACTGCCTTGTTGAGACGAAGATTTGAGAGAGATCTATATGCAATTATTGAACTACGGTGGATTGTCTAGATCGCTGTATTTCTTTTTTGTAGTCCCTATTCATAATACTAATTGTTTCTTTACTATCCACGATGATAATGAAAAAAAAAATGTTAAGAGAGTCCCCACGAGTGATGACGTCAAACTCACTGTCTGTCACGAGAAAACTACAACTTCATTACCAGCTATCTCTTATTACGAGCAAACAAGGCCTTCTAAGAGAAGGTATACAAAAGAATTGTTACTATTTTGTATATATATTTCGTTTACGCAATTTTAGAAAAAGTTATAAAAGATGATATTTTTTTTTAATGTTACCAAGTGTTAAGCCTTATGCCAAACATAACAACGCTATTGATTTTTACTTTCTTTTTTAACCTTTTCGCTAGATTTGTCTTCTACAGAGGACGATACACTTCTAAGAGATTTACTATGTTTCTGTAGCAATACTGGTGCATTCAGTGGTTTTGTCTCTTACATAGGACAGGACTTGTATCTATTCACTAAGTTAGTGCTGCCATCTGCTTTTGAATTTACAAACTTGGACAAGGCATAAAGAACCATGTGTTTTTTACTTTCTTGAGTCAGCTGTGCACAAGATATTTTCAGATTTATTGCCTGTAATAATTTTGAAAGTAAACGTGTTGAAAATTTTGTTTTTTAAAAACCATTGTTTAAATTTACCAATTACAATTTTTAAACTGTGTTTTGGACAATTCTTATTGTATAGAATGTAATTAAACTATCGTCCTATGTAAGAGACATTACCATTGGTAGATACGTAATATTGTTTTTATCTATCTATATAAAAGCGAAATGGCACTGATTCATTCATCAGCAGAACTAAAAATCTACTGAACCAAATGAGTTCAAATTTGGCATGCATGTTCAGTTGGACCTTTAGACGCGCACTAAGAACGGATTTTAAAAACATCCCGAAGATACGCCCAATATTCGCGTTTTTCTAGTGATTTTTTGCGTTTTCTCAGATTTTTCGAGAACTAATTGGCAGAAAATGTTGAAATTCGGTACTTAGGTTTGTTTAAGGCCTAAAAGTAGTCTGTCAAAAAATGTTTGAGATTCTCCCAAAATTACGCCAGAAATAGGCGTTTTTGCATTTTTCCTTGCGTTTTCAATGCGTTTTTGATCATCCTCAAATTACGCCCGAACGGATTGGAATGAAATTTGGTATGTAGCTTCCTATAGGGCCTTAGGCGCTCTCTAAGAAAGGGTATGAAAAATTTCGACATTTTAGGAGGGGTTTGGGGGGATCAAAGTTACTAAAATCATAATTTCAGATCTGTTATTATTATGACAATAGTGCTTTTATTATTTAAGTTCTATATATATAAAAGCCAAATACCACTCACTAACTGAACACTTCAAAAGATTACAATTACGTTAAAGAGACTGAAAATACTAACCACCACGGGCAACGCCGTACGTTTCAGCTAGTACATCTATATAAATAAGTTATGTTTTTATTTTTGTGCATTTGTTTACATCTTCAGTTTTAAGTTGTTTTTATTTTATTTCCGTATTCAATAAATTACGACTACCGAGTGATAAATGAGTAATTTAAGGGCATTCCGAACGCCCAAACTCCGAGAAATTAAG
This sequence comes from Philaenus spumarius, assembly GCA_018207615.1. Lineage (NCBI taxonomy): Eukaryota > Metazoa > Arthropoda > Insecta > Hemiptera > Aphrophoridae > Philaenus > Philaenus spumarius. The sequence goes on from JAGFPH010013432.1 coordinate 7,451, forward strand.
GACGACTCATGATTTAATTTAATTTGGTAGAGTAGACCTTTATCTAGTTCCTCACGAGGGGTTTATAATTAAACAATTTGTGAGACATAAATAATGCATCTATACTGCCCACCTAGCCCTTTCTTCTCTCTCTGATGTATTATAATATTAACAGTTCAGACCCTCTATAATAGCTAGATTGTCAATGGTTTGTCCTATGTCAGCTGGCGTTTCGTGCTTTGTTGATGTGAATTTATATGATTTGTATCATATTTGATTCTGTTGTGATTCTGTTGTTATTTTCGTACAACAAAATTATATTATTTGCTTGTAACATTTCTCTACACAAATAATCAGTTACAAATGCAGCATAATTTGTTCTTTGCTTATCTTTTGTAAATATAGGTTTGTGACTTCAAAGTCACATGGTACCATAGTGAACCATACCTGAACCCTATGTTCGTTTTGATAGTGTGACTCACTGGCCAATATGTCTACAAAACTTGGACGGTATAAAACTATCAAATTGCGATAGAGCACCAAAAGTATTTTTTGATAAAGTAATGTTCATCCAACAAGCAATTGCTTTCTAAAATTTCATTCTAAATAATAATGTATTCAATTTTTTGTAATTCAAAAATAAAAAATTTAGTCTACTCAAATCGTTTTATAAAAAATAACTTAGAACAGTTTAAAGTATGTTAGAATATGTTAATGTGTTTGTTAAAAAATATTTTTCGAACACATATTAGTCAAAATAGCAATATTTAATTACTTGTTACTCTCCTGTCCCAAGCGTTTAGTGCCTCTGCTTCACACCCTGTTACTTTGAAGTAACAAAGCTATTTTTTACTAATAAAAGGTAACAAAAGTAAATTTGGGAATTTTTCTATCTCTTAGGGTAAGTTCTAGTTGCAATACATATTTTCATTGTAATTTTCAAAAGTAAAAATTAATTGATGCAATAGAGGGTTGATAAAAAAAGTTGAAATTCAGCAAATTTTAATGTTTTTGTTTTCAAAGTTTAACGCTAATAAATGACTTAAATATCACTTTTTTATTTTTTTTCACTCAACTTTTTTACCTATAGAATCCCAAATTTTTTAAATCGTTTTTTTTCGGCCCGTAGTGTATACATCATACATGTAATTTTTTATTTGTGTTTATGAACTCCATTCAAAAGTTACGTAAATTAAAAACTAATTATCTATATATTAATAGGCAAGCACAAAACTTGTCATCCTTTTTTCTCAGCTTGTGTGCATTGTAGGAGAAATTCGCGCATACCGTTAGAAAGGTAGTGTCCTGTAGATGAGCAGAATAAAATTATAATTTACATCGGTCCTCAGAGATACGCCCCAGTGGCCCTCAAAATTTCAATGTTAATCTTATGGAAGAAGAAGAAAGATTTCTTTAGATTTTATCAGGGGCACAAAAAACAGCTGTTCGTATGAAAAGCTTAAAACAGCTGATTTTGATCAACAGCTGATTTTGATCAACAACTGATTTGGATCAAAAACTGAATATAATTTTAGGTTAGGTAAATCAAGCAATAGCAATAGCGAAGCATTGCCTGGTCCACTAGTTTAAAAAAATGTATACTTTTATAGATGTAATGCAGAAAAGTGTTTTTTTTTTTTTTTTTTTTGTATTATGGTGTATTTATTGCTACACAAATGGCTTACATTTTTACCAAATATGGATTAACATTGTTTGAGCAAATGGGCAAATATTTTGCAAGTCGTTAGGCACGTGTAGGCTATTATGTGAATAGATACATTTAACATTTTCTTTATCTACTATACAAACTAATTATGATTTACTTAATTAATTTATGTCAATGTAGGTTAGTCAATATTGTTTAGTTCTGATTCTAGGCATAATATTATTTTTAAAAGATCCTATATTCATTTAAAACTTGATACTAGAATTAATAAAATATGTCCTAAATTGTTAAATTATTAATTTTATAATCGAATACGACTTGTATTATTTGCAGTTTAAAACTGAATTAATTATATTATGTTTTCTTCTGAATAATTAAACAAAGGCGTGTATAATTCCATCACTGTCAGCTTACCCCTATTAATTATCAACCTGGACATGCCGGGGATGCTTTGTGGTAAATAGTAAAGTCTCACAAGGGACATCTTACATTTAATTGGTTACAGTAGTAGAAGCTGTTAATTATTCGGGCAGCAGTACTAGATTATTTAAAATATAATAGACTGATTTACATGTTAATAAACAGTCAGAAATAAGTTCTGACTTTCATAACTTATGGTATTAAACTCTAAATTTTGTTTTCGGTTTCGATATTTGCTCAGGAAAACATTTAAGTGTGACGGAAAATAATGGCGTGCCATTTATAAATTTAAACATAATTGTTATAAAATTCTATAATGGATCTGTTGTATTTTACTATGTATCTTCATTTACAAAAATCCATACCTTTTATTAATTAAAATACCTTTATATACAAGTTAATTTTAAAAGAAACGTTAAACCTATACATGCGTCAGAAATAAAACACGTCTACAATATAATACATCTTTATAAATTTGACTATGAATGCTATTTTTATATTTGCAAAGTTTTCTATTGAATTTACTAAACTGTCTTTCAACCATTATTAATAATCGTCAAATGTTGGAGAATGAAAAGTATTGTAATTTAATGCATCGCATATATTACATCGTTTACAGATGAGGATCATTAAATTGTATAAATCTACAAACTCTTGTTAATTTTGAAAGATATTCATAGAAATATTCAAGTTGTATACAGTGCATGTTAATAAGCGTTGTTTAGAAAATATTTCTAATTGTTAAGAATATTTAATACACCAAAGAACCGATACAAACATATTTTGTATCATTTGAACATTGGAAATTAAGTAGGATAAGCTCAGATAGTTCTAACATTATCGCAACAAAATGAGTATAAGTGATGTATAGTTACTTACACTATTATGTACAGCAAGTGCATAAAGCACCATAATTAGGTTGCACTGTTCCTTTATACCATCCTTCCCTTTCAGGTTTCATATGATCTAGGTTTCTACTACTTCCTGAACAATTTACTTAGTTTTTATAGTTATTTATTTCTTAGCATACTGAGAATCCGGCGAAGTTGCCGTTTTAAATAAAGGTAGACCCTAAATGTTCACATTCAGGGCTACCTTGCCAAATATTTCATATCTTATTAAATATATATTATATATAGGAATATATATTATATATATAGGAAAAACCTCTATTTGTAGTATATGAATTTATTTTACGATAGAATTTCGCCTATAAAACTTCCCTTCAATATAGCATACCAAAGTTATTCTGAATTTGAATGATTATTTAGTGAAGAACTTTATATATAAAAAAATTATATTTAATTATATTAAAATAATTTATACAGTAAACATTCGATTGCTCTAAAAAACGAAGATTTTGGATTTGTACAACATTGAGTTTAAATCATGCATTTAAATAGTACAGACAAATTAAGGGAGCTTTCAACGTTATAAATTAGCTTTTAAATCCTAATTTCAAATGAGTCAAAGTAGAAAAGCATATTTCTATAGGTGTAAAAAAACATATTATTTAACGTTTGACCCTGTAAAGTGTTTGAGAGACTTTTTATTAAAAATAAAAAATAATAATAATACAAACTGGTTGGAAGGAGATATAATTAATACAAAGTTAGTTGTAATTACAGATTATTCTTAAAAGGTTCAATATCCTTCAAATTTTATTTGACTAGAAATTTTAAGTTATGTAAATGATATGTGTATTATTTCTTCAAAACAGTCATCCAGTAATATTTCTTTAAAGTTGTTGAAAGATATGGTAGAAACGGAAGATTTAATAAAATAATTCTAAAATTTTCTTTTTTAAGTGTAGATAGATTTTGTATTCAATATTAATCACTAAGAACAATAGAAAGAGTTATAAGAGATAAATGTATAATAATAACCCTTTACTAACACTACATAGAAATATTATATATTTACATTCTATGGTGAGTGTTACTTATTTTAATGATCGTAAGTTAATAAAAATATCATAATGTATTATAACGGTGCAGATTAAAATTAATTATGTTTAAATTCATAAACTTAAGATGATAAATAATTGAACTCTTTAATCATATAAGCAAAAAGAGTGTTTAGTAACCTGATATAAAAGCGACTAGAAAATTATATAAATAAAGAAACAAAGTTCTCATTTCATATTATATAAACTGGTTATTGTACAAAAAATGTATATGTAGGTATATTAGTAAATTAGTGAAAGATGGTGTGCGTTACTCCATTCATTTAAATAATTAAAATTGATGAAATGAAACTAAAATAATTACTTAACATATAGATGACGTCTACTTTTATTCTCTTTTCGTAAAGTTAATGCAAACATGTGAATAACTTGTTTAAAAATTCTAAACAAAAATGTAATAAAAACTGTTTAAACAATATTTAATCTATAGGCCCTACCTAGCGTATTTACCAATCTATACTTACATAAACCAAATACCACTCATTGATTGATTGACTGATCACAGTTTTTAAAAAAACATACCACCAAGGCCAATACCCTTAAAGGCCTTAGAGGCGCACTAAGAGAGGGTTTTAAAATATTTGGCGTTTATGGGTTGAAACAACTCATAAAACAATAAATATTGTTTGTTAAATATCTAAAGAAAAATAACACCTAGGAACTTTAAATTTGGTACACATATTGCTCATGGGCACTAGAGGCGCACTAAGAAAGGATTTTAAAATATTTTGCATGTAGGGTTGAAACAACCCCTAAAACAATAAATATTCTTTGTTATATACCTAAAAAACCATACCATCTAGGAACTTGAAATGTGGTACTCATATTGCTCATAGGCACTAAAGGATCATTAAGAAAGGATTTTAAAATATTTGGCTTGTAAGGGTTGAAACAACCAATAAAACATTCAATATTGGTTTTTATATATCTCAAAAAACTTACCTAATATGAACGTGAAATTTGGTACACAAATAGGGACAAGAAGCGCACTAAGAAAGATTCGTTTTAAATATTTGTCCTGTGAGGGTTGAAACCACCCATAAAACAATAAATATAGGTAGTTTGTTATATATATATAAAAAACCTTACCTCCTAGAAATGTGAAATTTGGTACACGTATTTATCAGAGGGGCAAGAGGCGCACTATGAAAGGATTTTTAAATATTTAGTCTGTATGGGTTGAAACAATCCCTAAAACAATAAATAATGTTTGTTATATATCCCAAAAACCGTTCCTCCTAGGAACGTGGAATTTTGTACACGTATTTGTCAAATATGAAAGAGGCGCACTAAGAAAGATGTTTTAAATATTTATCCTGGAAGGGTTGAAACAACCCCTAAAACTTTAAATAATGTTTGTTGTATATCTCAAAAACCTTAACTCCTAGGAGCGTGAAATATTATACACGTATTTGTTATAGAGGCAAAAGGCGCACTAGGAAAGTATTTTTAAACATTTGGCTTGTAAGGGTTGAAACAGTACGTAAAACGTTAAATATTTTTTGTTATATATCTCAAAAACCTTACCTCCTAGGAACCTGAAAATTGGTACACGTATTTGTCATAGGGCAAGAGGCGCACTGAGAAAGGATTTTTTTTTAATATTTGGCCTGAAAGGGTTGTAAAAATACGTAAAACTATAAATTGTTTTTTATACTTAAAGAAAAAAATAAGTTTTACATTGTTTCACATCCTATTAAAGGGTGGAAATGTAGTAACAACCCCTAAAACAATAAATATTAATTT
>JAGFPH010013432.1:13327-26542 GCA_018207615.1 Philaenus spumarius
AAATTAATATTTATTGTTTTAGGGGTTGTTACTACATTTCCACCCTTTAATAGGATGTGAAACAATGTAAAACTTATTTTTTTCTTTAAGTATAAAAAACAATTTATAGTTTTACGTATTTTTACAACCCTTTCAGGCCAAATATTAAAAAAAAATCCTTTCTCAGTGCGCCTCTTGCCCTATGACAAATACGTGTACCAATTTTCAGGTTCCTAGGAGGTAAGGTTTTTGAGATATATAACAAAAAATATTTAACGTTTTACGTACTGTTTCAACCCTTACAAGCCAAATGTTTAAAAATACTTTCCTAGTGCGCCTTTTGCCTCTATAACAAATACGTGTATAATATTTCACGCTCCTAGGAGTTAAGGTTTTTGAGATATACAACAAACATTATTTAAAGTTTTAGGGGTTGTTTCAACCCTTCCAGGATAAATATTTAAAACATCTTTCTTAGTGCGCCTCTTTCATATTTGACAAATACGTGTACAAAATTCCACGTTCCTAGGAGGAACGGTTTTTGGGATATATAACAAACATTATTTATTGTTTTAGGGATTGTTTCAACCCATACAGACTAAATATTTAAAAATCCTTTCATAGTGCGCCTCTTGCCCCTCTGATAAATACGTGTACCAAATTTCACATTTCTAGGAGGTAAGGTTTTTTATATATATATAACAAACTACCTATATTTATTGTTTTATGGGTGGTTTCAACCCTCACAGGACAAATATTTAAAACAAATCTTAGTGCGCTTCTTGTCCCTATTTGTGTACCAAATTTCACGTTCATATTAGGTAAGTTTTTTGAGATATATAAAAACCAATATTGAATGTTTTATTGGTTGTTTCAACCCTTACAAGCCAAATATTTTAAAATCCTTTCTTAATGATCCTTTAGTGCCTATGAGCAATATGAGTACCACATTTCAAGTTCCTAGATGGTATGGTTTTTGAGGTATATAACAAAGAATGTTTATTGTTTTAGGGGTTGTTTCAACCCTACATGCAAAATATTTTAAAATCCTTTCTTAGTGCGCCTCTAGTGCCCATGAGCAATATGTGTACCAAATTTAAAGTTCCTAGGTGTTATTTTTCTTTAGATATTTAACAAACAATATTTATTGTTTTATGAGTTGTTTCAACCCATAAACGCCAAATATTTTAAAACCCTCTCTTAGTGCGCCTCTAAGGCCTTTAAGGGTATTGGCCTTGGTGGTATGTTTTTTTAAAAACTGTGATCAGTCAATCAATCAATGAGTGGTATTTGGCTTATGTAAGTATAGATTGGTAAATACCCTAGGTATAGATTAAATATTGTTTAAACAGTTTTTATTACATATTTGTTTAGAATTTTTAAACAAGTTATTCACATGTTTGCATTAAATTTACGAAAAGTGAATAAAAGTAGACGTCATCTATCTGTTAAGTAATTATTTTAGTTTCATTTCATCAATTTTAATTATTTAAATGAATGGAGTAACGCACACCATCTTTCACTAATTTACTAATATACCTACATATACATTTTTTGTACAATAACCAGTTTATATAATATGAAATGAGAACTTTGCTTCTTTATTTATATAATTTTCTAGTCGCTTTTATATCAGGTTACTAAACACTCTTTTTGCTTATATGATTAAAGAGTTCAATTATTTATCATCTTAAGTTTATGAATTTAAACTTAATTCATTTTAATCTGCACCGTTATAATACATTATGATATTTTTATTAACTTACGATCATTAAAATAAGTAACACTCACTATAGAATGTAAATATATAATATTTCTATGTAGTGTTAGTAAAGGGTTATTATTATACATTTATCTCTTATAACTCTTTCTATTGTTCTTAGTGATTAATATTGAATACAAAATCTATCTACACTTAAAAAAGAAAATTTTAGAATTATTTTATTAAATCTTCCGTTTCTACCATATCTTTCAACAACTTTAAAGAAATATTACTGGATGACTGTTTTGAAGAAATAATACACATATCATTTACATAACTTAAAATTTCTAGTCAAATAAAATTTGAAAGATATTGAACCTTTTAAGAATAATCTGTAATTACAACTAACTTTGTATTAATTATATCTCCTTCCAACCAGTTTGTATTATTATTATTTTTTATTTTTAATAAAAAGTCTCTCAAACACTTTACAGGGTCAAACGTTAAATAATATGTTTTTTTACACCTATAGAAATATGCTTTTCTACTTTGACTCATTTGAAATTAGGATTTAAAAGCTAATTTATAACGTTGAAAGCTCCCTTAATTTGTCTGTACTATTTAAATGCATGATTTAAACTCAATGTTGTACAAATCCAAAATCTTCGTTTTTTAGAGCAATCGAATGTTTACTGTATAAATTATTTTAATATAATTAAATATAATTTTTTTATATATAAAGTTCTTCACTAAATAATCATTCAAATTCAGAATAACTTTGGTATGCTATATTGAAGGGAAGTTTTATAGGCGAAATTCTATCGTAAAATAAATTCATATACTACAAATAGAGGTTTTTCCTATATATATAATATATATTCCTATATATAATATATATTTAATAAGATATGAAATATTTGGCAAGGTAGCCCTGAATGTGAACATTTAGGGTCTACCTTTATTTAAAACGGCAACTTCGCCGGATTCTCAGTATGCTAAGAAATAAATAACTATAAAAACTAAGTAAATTGTTCAGGAAGTAGTAGAAACCTAGATCATATGAAACCTGAAAGGGAAGGATGGTATAAAGGAACAGTGCAACCTAATTATGGTGCTTTATGCACTTGCTGTACATAATAGTGTAAGTAACTATACATCACTTATACTCATTTTGTTGCGATAATGTTAGAACTATCTGAGCTTATCCTACTTAATTTCCAATGTTCAAATGATACAAAATATGTTTGTATCGGTTCTTTGGTGTATTAAATATTCTTAACAATTAGAAATATTTTCTAAACAACGCTTATTAACATGCACTGTATACAACTTGAATATTTCTATGAATATCTTTCAAAATTAACAAGAGTTTGTAGATTTATACAATTTAATGATCCTCATCTGTAAACGATGTAATATATGCGATGCATTAAATTACAATACTTTTCATTCTCCAACATTTGACGATTATTAATAATGGTTGAAAGACAGTTTAGTAAATTCAATAGAAAACTTTGCAAATATAAAAATAGCATTCATAGTCAAATTTATAAAGATGTATTATATTGTAGACGTGTTTTATTTCTGACGCATGTATAGGTTTAACGTTTCTTTTAAAATTAACTTGTATATAAAGGTATTTTAATTAATAAAAGGTATGGATTTTTGTAAATGAAGATACATAGTAAAATACAACAGATCCATTATAGAATTTTATAACAATTATGTTTAAATTTATAAATGGCACGCCATTATTTTCCGTCACACTTAAATGTTTTCCTGAGCAAATATCGAAACCGAAAACAAAATTTAGAGTTTAATACCATAAGTTATGAAAGTCAGAACTTATTTCTGACTGTTTATTAACATGTAAATCAGTCTATTATATTTTAAATAATCTAGTACTGCTGCCCGAATAATTAACAGCTTCTACTACTGTAACCAATTAAATGTAAGATGTCCCTTGTGAGACTTTACTATTTACCACAAAGCATCCCCGGCATGTCCAGGTTGATAATTAATAGGGGTAAGCTGACAGTGATGGAATTATACACGCCTTTGTTTAATTATTCAGAAGAAAACATAATATAATTAATTCAGTTTTAAACTGCAAATAATACAAGTCGTATTCAATTATAAAATGAATAATTTAACAATTTAGGACATATTTTATTAATTCTAGTATCAAGTTTTAAATGAATATAGGATCTTTTAAAAATAATATTATGCCTAGAATCAGAACTAAACAATATTGACTAACCTACATTGACATAAATTAATTAAGTAAATCATAATTAGTTTGTATAGTAGATAAAGAAAATGTTAAATGTATCTATTCACATAATAGCCTACACGTGCCTAACGACTTGCAAAATATTTGCCCATTTGCTCAAACAATGTTAATCCATATTTGGTAAAAATGTAAGTCATTTGTGTAGCAATAAATACACCATAATACAAAAAAAAAAAAAAAAAAAACTTTTCTGAATTACATCTATAAAAGTATACATTTTTTTAAACTAGTGGACCAGGCAATGCTTCGCTATTGCTATTGCTTGATTTACCTAACCTAAAATTATATTCAGTTTTTGATCCAAATCAGTTGTTGATCAAAATCAGCTGTTGATCAAAATCAGCTGTTTTAAGCTTTTCATACTAACAGCTGTTTTTTGTGCCCCTGATAAAATCTAAAGAAATCTTTCTTCTTCTTCCATAAGATTAACATTGAAATTTTGAGGGCCACTGGGGCGTATCTCTGAGGACCGATGTAAATTATAATTTTATTCTGCTCATCTACAGGACACTACCTTTCTAACGGTATGCGCGAATTTCTCCTACAATGCACACAAGCTGAGAAAAAAGGATGACAAGTTTTGTGCTTGCCTATTAATATATAGATAATTAGTTTTTAATTTACGTAACTTTTGAATGGAGTTCATAAACACAAATAAAAAATTACATGTATGATGTATACACTACGGGCCGAAAAAAAACGATTTAAAAAATTTGGGATTCTATAGGTAAAAAAGTTGAGTGAAAAAAAATAAAAAAGTGATATTTAAGTCATTTATTAGCGTTAAACTTTGAAAACAAAAACATTAAAATTTGCTGAATTTCAACTTTTTTTATCAACCCTCTATTGCATCAATTAATTTTTACTTTTGAAAATTACAATGAAAATATGTATTGCAACTAGAACTTACCCTAAGAGATAGAAAAATTCCCAAATTTACTTTTGGTACCTTTTATTAGTAAAAAATAGCTTTGTTACTTCAAAGTAACAGGGTGTGAAGCAGAGGCACTAAACGCTTGGGACAGGAGAGTAACAAGTAATCAAATATTGCTATTTTGACTAATATGTGTTCTAAAAATATTTTTTAACAAACACATTAACATATTCTAACATACTTTAAACTGTTCTAAGTTATTTTTTATAAAACGATTTGAGTAGACTAAATTTTTTATTTTTGAATTACAAAAAATTGAATACATTATTATTTAGAATGAAATTTTAGAAAGCAATTGCTTGTTGGATGAACATTACTTTATCAAAAAATACTTTTGGTGCTCTATCGCAATTTGATAGTTTTATACCGTCCAAGTTTTGTAGACATATTGGCCAGTGAGTCACACTATCAAAACGAACATAGGGTTCAGGTATGGTTCACTATGGTACCATGTGACTTTGAAGTCACAAACCTATATTTACAAAAGATAAGCAAAAAACAAATTATGCTGCATTTGTAACTGATTATTTGTGTAGAGAAATGTTACAAGCAAATAATATAATTTTGTTGTACGAAAATAACAACAGAATCACAACAGAATCAAATATGATACAAATCATATAAATTCACATCAACAAAGCACGAAACGCCAGCTGACATAGGACAAACCATTGACAATCTAGCTATTATAGAGGGTCTGAACTGTTAATATTATAATACATCAGAGAGAGAAGAAAGGGCTAGGTGGGCAGTATAGATGCATTATTTATGTCTCACAAATTGTTTAATTATAAACCCCTCGTGAGGAACTAGATAAAGGTCTACTCTACCAAATTAAATTAAATCATGAGTCGTCCTTAATTTCTCGGAGTTTGGGCGTTCGGAATGCCCTTAAATTACTCATTTATCACTCGGTAGTCGTAATTTATTGAATACGGAAATAAAATAAAAACAACTTAAAACTGAAGATGTAAACAAATGCACAAAAATAAAAACATAACTTATTTATATAGATGTACTAGCTGAAACGTACGGCGTTGCCCGTGGTGGTTAGTATTTTCAGTCTCTTTAACGTAATTGTAATCTTTTGAAGTGTTCAGTTAGTGAGTGGTATTTGGCTTTTATATATATAGAACTTAAATAATAAAAGCACTATTGTCATAATAATAACAGATCTGAAATTATGATTTTAGTAACTTTGATCCCCCCAAACCCCTCCTAAAATGTCGAAATTTTTCATACCCTTTCTTAGAGAGCGCCTAAGGCCCTATAGGAAGCTACATACCAAATTTCATTCCAATCCGTTCGGGCGTAATTTGAGGATGATCAAAAACGCATTGAAAACGCAAGGAAAAATGCAAAAACGCCTATTTCTGGCGTAATTTTGGGAGAATCTCAAACATTTTTTGACAGACTACTTTTAGGCCTTAAACAAACCTAAGTACCGAATTTCAACATTTTCTGCCAATTAGTTCTCGAAAAATCTGAGAAAACGCAAAAAATCACTAGAAAAACGCGAATATTGGGCGTATCTTCGGGATGTTTTTAAAATCCGTTCTTAGTGCGCGTCTAAAGGTCCAACTGAACATGCATGCCAAATTTGAACTCATTTGGTTCAGTAGATTTTTAGTTCTGCTGATGAATGAATCAGTGCCATTTCGCTTTTATATAGATAGATAAAAACAATATTACGTATCTACCAATGGTAATGTCTCTTACATAGGACGATAGTTTAATTACATTCTATACAATAAGAATTGTCCAAAACACAGTTTAAAAATTGTAATTGGTAAATTTAAACAATGGTTTTTAAAAAACAAAATTTTCAACACGTTTACTTTCAAAATTATTACAGGCAATAAATCTGAAAATATCTTGTGCACAGCTGACTCAAGAAAGTAAAAAACACATGGTTCTTTATGCCTTGTCCGAGTTTGTAAATTCAAAAGCAGATGGCAGCACTAACTTAGTGAATAGATACAAGTCCTGTCCTATGTAAGAGACAAAACCACTGAATGCACCAGTATTGCTACAGAAACATAGTAAATCTCTTAGAAGTGTATCGTCCTCTGTAGAAGACAAATCTAGCGAAAAGGTTAAAAAAGAAAGTAAAAATCAATAGCGTTGTTATGTTTGGCATAAGGCTTAACACTTGGTAACATTAAAAAAAAATATCATCTTTTATAACTTTTTCTAAAATTGCGTAAACGAAATATATATACAAAATAGTAACAATTCTTTTGTATACCTTCTCTTAGAAGGCCTTGTTTGCTCGTAATAAGAGATAGCTGGTAATGAAGTTGTAGTTTTCTCGTGACAGACAGTGAGTGTGACGTCATCACTCGTGGGGACTCTCTTAACATTTTTTTTTCATTATCATCGTGGATAGTAAAGAAACAATTAGTATTATGAATAGGGACGACAAAAAAGAAATACAGCGATCTAGACAATCCACCGTAGTTCAATAATTGCATATAGAACTCTCTCAAATCTTCGTCTCAACAAGGCAGTTGATGAACAATGTATTAATAATGATGCAGATACATCCTTTGCATCAACCTCTTAAATGAGAGTTATCTGCCACCGTCATAATACACAACATATTTAGAATATCTTAAAGAGCAACAGTTGATACCTCGTCTATTGTTTAATAGATCTAAGACTGATTGATGAGTCTTATGTAACCCTAGTAGTCGACAAAAAGAAAATAATACTCCAAAAACCAAAAGTTAGAAAAGAACTGATTGAATATAAAAATTTAAGTAATGTTAGTGTGAACGGAATAATATACTTTGATGGAAAGAAAAACAATACTTTGTAAACAAAAAATTGTTTCAAAGAAGTACAGACAAACTAAAAAGGAAGAGTATATCAAAATAATTCATGAGCCTGGTGGTACGTACTATCTAAGACAAGTGACACCCATAAACATTGCTGATAACCTTTACGATAAAAAAAACATTGTTGACATGACACAGTTAAAACATTTTTTTAAATAATAAGTTAAAAACACAGATCTTTGTAAATCATACCAAATAGTTTAGGCCTTATAACGATATTGAATTTTGTTGTTGTTTAAAGAAACATAACGCATGAGTTAAAAGGAACACTTCAGTTGTATTAAGACTAATATTTTTTATCTTTATTAAAAAAAGTTAAACTTTGGCCGATTTTATGGTTTTATTCAAAGTTTTACGCTAATGATCGACATAAATATCACATTTTTTAATACAATTTTTCACAAATCAGGATGCCAAAAAGCTATTTTATTTTTGTTACCTATTACAATCGCAAATTCGAAAAATCGAATTTTACATCCACTATTTGCAATTATAAGAATTTATGTTTGAAGCTGTTAAGGTCCTAAAGTTGCCTAAACGAAACATTACAAAAAATAATCTAAAACATTTAAAATAATGCATGTAAAATTTTTTCCCTAAAAAATTTCCAAATACAATAATTATCATTTTTGTACAAAATATGTTGACATAATCATAAATCTTTTTTATATAAAAAAAATATTACGAATTTTATAATATCTTCCGTCATATTTTCCTCGAACTAATTTTCTGATGATCATTGCAATCATATTTTAAAAATTTATAATTATTTAGATTGAAATTACATTTAGTGAAGAAGACATGGCATAGTGGTATTTGACAAAGTACTTCAAGTGTTTGCATACCTGACACATTTTTTATTTTAGTGTCTATCAAACGTAACGTTTCCCAATAAGAAGTAGTAAAGAATGGATGGTTAACAATAACCAGGAAAAAATATCACTTGTCTTAAATAATAGTGATTATTTTAGGGTAGGTAAAGTTTAATGATAACAAGAAGACTTAGTTTGCACCTGCTGCTGGTTTATTGGAACACGTGCTATACAATTTAATGTTTAGTTCTGTTTATTCACGTGCATAAAGTAACAGCAAGGCAAAGTTTTGCGAGATTAAGAAGTTTCTAAGGAGAATGGGATGATCACATATACTTGAAATATCTTCATTCAGCTATCAGGCGAACGTATATTGTGTCTCCAAACTCTTCTTGCTAAAGGATAACAATATTTTGAATTTGAGAGAAAAGGATTTTATACTCAGCTATTATTTAAGCAAGTAATACACTAAGTCTGAAAAGAATAAAAATTACTAAATAATTTCCATGTTACAATGAGTAGACACTATTTTAGACTTATGTGTATTTAAAAAATTAATGTAATAATTGGAAACATGGCTGAAAAGGCCTAAATTGACTTAACAACTTTTGATTCTTTTAAAGTTCTCTAAAAGAAAAGTTAATTGTTACAGTTGCACGAACCTTTATTATGCATCACTGAAAGCTTAAAGTCATATATTATTATAAGATTTGTGACTTACCGTCTTTAATATTCCTATTCGTCGCTAAACGACGGCCGTTTCGGCTATTCAGCCATTATCAAGTTTATCAAACTTCCCTTCGTCACTTACACATAACTAACACAACGATTACATAATAAATAAATAAAACACATTTACACGCCCGTATTGCTTAAACAAGCAACACAATTTTGTCCTGTTCCATCAAACGATAAGGGAGCGCATATACTATGTGTATTAGTTACGGGTTTGACATAATTAATGGGCTACTTTGAAACGAAGATACACCCAGTTGAAAGCTCTCTCGGGACCAACGTAAATGCTTTACGACATGAATAGTCCAATCACAATATAGTATTGCAACGAATGTATTTAGCTTGACGTTAGAATAATAGTTTTGTAAATGAAGCTCTTGAAATTGGTGTATAATACACCTCCTCGAAATCTAATAGTATCGAAAGGTGGAGTATGTCAAGTTACACTATAAGTGCGGATTAAATCGAGTAATTATACTTGCTTGTTTTATGCGTTATTTGATTGAAGATAAACAGCGTTTTGTTTTGGCCAAAAGGTAATTATTAATGAAAACTAGAAGACTTTTATCTACGATAAACGGAATACATCAATATGCACTAAAATACAACTAAGCGACAGATTTCAACTCAAGTTCATCCAATGAATCTGACATAAATTTTGTTTGACTATAAATTACTTTTTACGGTATAACTCAACAAAACAAAGCTGAAGTGTTCCCAACAACTCTTCGGTTAGTGTCCTATGTTCGACACCATTGGTATGTTCACCAGCTATGAATACAATCAGTCTGGCCGAAATCTTCATATTCAACGTTCTCTTTATTCGGGAGTTGACACCTCTTCTAACAATAAAGTCGTACTCGATCTCTTCGCGTAATTTCTAGCATAATTTTATATATAACCAAAATTAATGTATACATGGTGATGTATAACAGTTGTCTGGGAACCTAGACACGTTTTCCTGAAAAGGACAATAAAGGCATATGCATAGTTATTTCTAAAAATATCTATTTTACCTTTTCCCTACAGTAGAGATGTCATCAAACTGTAAAATTACTCGGAAATCTCACCACAAAAACTTCTACCGCTATTTCCTTCATACAAAAACCTTCCTGGTCGATCAACTTTTGGTTTCATTTAGTTACATAGGCACGTTTCACCCGACAATCAATGTGTTAAACATAGACGAACACTTCAAAACATAATTTCAAACTTTGAGTTATCTTTCGTCCCAAGAAAGCCTCTCATCAATTACCAAGCGTAACCTCCGTCGAAATGTCCTGATATTACGGGAACTTGTCATGCCAACTTCAGATCACGCGAAAGCATAATAATGGTTCGGCCAGCCGAAGACAATATTACACTCAAATTGGAGGGTCAGTTACATTAACATTCTATTTTATACTCCAAGATGTATAAAATATTTGAGATTTTGACCAAAATTAGTGAAGAGAAATTGTATTTTTGTTACGTGTGCTGATCCTATAACATTCCTTCTGTCCAGAAGAAACAACTGAAGCATCAATAAAAACAGAAATACTTTTAACAAGGTATTTAACAAATAAATCTAAAACACAAATTTTTAATAAATACATAAAATGTATGATTTAGAATATAACAACAACTTTTGTTTTTTCTTTATACTTCTTTAATAATTAAGTATCAAGTAATTGAGAATTTTTTATTTAATATTTGTTCGTAACTAAACACGAATACCTTTTAGGTGATGCAATGTTTTACATCAACTTTAAGCATGAATAATGCATACACATATGATTTAACCCTAGATATGTGCATGCTTAATAATGTATAAAATGCCAAGCCATTTTGGTGCATGTTGCAACAATTTAGTTTTCAAACATTTGCCAAATATGGTAATTGTACCCGAATTAAAATGTGATTATCATAGCTTTTTGGTTAAAAATGTTATAAATGGCAGTAAAATTAATATAATTGTATAGTTTTCAACGTTATTAGCTCAAGAAACAAAAAAAAATGTTTAGTAACGGAAGACAAAAGTTCAACTATAATCCAACATAAAAAGTAGTACACATTTTTGTTATTTTGTTTTATATATAAACAAATTTGTTATTTAGTTATAAATACAACCGTATAAAAACATATACCAATTCCAAATTTTTTATTTTTTTTTTGTTACACCAGTTTTTTCGTACTACAAGCTGCTAACAATACTAGGCCTAGTGAGATAGGAATATCACTACTGAATAGCAATTTAGGAGTATATGCTTTGCTGAAAAATGAAATATTATTATAAAAAAGTGTAGAGAATAAATCATAAAGATATAGTAGGCATTTCATTTTGGTAACGCTGATTTCATAATTGGAAATCAAGATGAGTTCATGTTTAAAGAAAGATGAAGGCTTAACAATCTACATACTCAATAGACATTATTTTGGTAGCACGATAATCATAAATATTAAAAATACAAATATGATGTTTCACTTTGTTGAATTCACTAACCTACATCCCATAACAATATGTTATTTAAAGTAAAGTAATCATATAATATTATTTAAGAATACGATTGATTAATGTATTGTGTTTACAACAAACCTAAAAGTATAACTTGTAAACCTTATTAATATATGTAATTAAATCTTATTTAGAGATAATATTTTTTGAACTTAAGCTATTAAAGAAGTTTTTTCTAGAAATCACACTATTATACGTAAACTGTTAAAGACAGGTTCTTTCCTAACTTAACTGTAAAATATGTCGAAACTAATTAAAAGTTAAAACTACAACAAAGTAAGTTTCATAAGAAATTTCTAAACTTAGTATTAATTATCAGAGTATAAAACTAATATAAAGGTATTTTCAAGACAGGTTAAGACATAAGTAGTAAGCATTAATTCTTTTATAAAATACAAAGTTTTATGCCATAACATATCAATCGCAGAATAATTAGTTTTACAAGTTTACAAATAAAAAAACATGTTAAGTTTTTACTAGTTAAGTTAGAAATAAAAAGTTGCGAGGTTAAGGTTGCATGAATCCATTTCTTGCGAACGAAATAAATCAATATAAATCGGACTCTATTGAGTCTATTGCAAATATTTTATAATTATTATTCACAAATTGTTCATACTATTTAAAACTATCTTATCATTATTGTATTGTGATTGAATTTATCTATTAAAAAAAATACAAATAAAAAAAATAATAATTTACACTAAACAAAAGACCTAATATAAGATTGTGAGTTAAGATTTGTATTGTTATAAATTCAAAGAAGTTGGTCTTGTTAAAACAAACAAATATTATTAGACCTATGTTAATTGATAAAGCATTTTAGAACCTAAAGTGGAAAAATAAATTTTTGCCAAAGTATAAATAGCCTCAGAACTATTCACAGACCAAAAATAAGCTTCATTATTTATTTTTAGCATTAATAATAATTTTGTTTTCCTAGTGAAAACAAATTACTGTAGATATTTAGTTTTAACTCACATTGTTAATTGGAAATGTAATTTCAAGTTACTATTTGTGTTTTATAAAAGAAAATACTATAGAACATGTATTTTGTTTACATTTTGTGTTTATCCTGAAAACTACTTGCGTGTAAAATTCTTTTCAGAGAAATCGTTAAGAAAATATTAAACATTGATATTATAAATAATAAGTAAAATTTTGGCTGTGTTGCAAATAAGATTTTAATTACATCACTTCATCAATAATTAAAAGGCAAAAACTAAATAACTCATGTAATGCAAAAGAAGGTTTCATTAATATTATTTTATTTATTAGTTTAAACCATTATATAAAAATACCAATACAATACAATGTATTTATTTTTACTCTAAAACGAATAAACAATTAATAATACTATTCAATTTAACATACATAATAAAAAGGATACTAAATTGTTTATATCTTTTAATTTAATATTTTAAAGAAT
>JAGFPH010013433.1:6270-22078 GCA_018207615.1 Philaenus spumarius
TAAATTGATGTATGTTAGATTTTCTGCTCTCTGTAATTTATACGTGTATCTGAGAGTTTGTAAATTGAACTGAGGCCCTGGCATAAACCATTAACGGCAGAACCGAGGTCTTGTGGAAAACCGAGGTCCTAAACCCAAGACCTCGGTTTTAGATAAGTGCAGTTTTGCATTGTATATGACTAAAATAACATTTTGGTACATTTTTTTCAAAATCTGAGCGAGACCTCGGTTTTCTTTACAATACGGGTAGAGTGTTTAAGAGTGTAAATTAGTTAGGAAAGTGGTTGCAAAGAATTCGCTGCAGTCGCCAAAGTTGTAGCTGTAAACGGATGTAGGATATATGAGTACTGCCGGAGAAGCAACGGGCCTTTAAATCCAGTCCAATTTCAATTCAAATTCTTGTTTCATTTTCAGGCGTCTATTGATGTCTCCATGTATATCTTTACTGATCAATTGTTCGGAATAAAGTCGAATAAAACTTATGACTTTCCCAAAATTAATTATTTTTCCTTCATACCGTACTTCGTAATTAAATTAGATTAAAACAAGAATTAAATATAATTATTTGAATGCTAGATAATTCCTGCAATAATCGGTTGTTAGTATAAACTTATAATACTATTAGTATTATTGCTTTTACTTAGCTTCATACAACAATTATTGTTTTTGTTCATATAGTATACAAGTAGTTTATACTGCAATAAACGTTTGAGTTTTACATAATATACATAAAATCATCTCAGTTATGCGACTTATACATTTTTTAACAAAGTACATTTAATGACGTAAGTAATTTTTAATCATAATACATTTTGCAGTAGTGTTTTACAATTTTGTAAAATAGTTCATTCAGATAATTATTGAAAATGCATTTGTTATTCAAAACGATTTAAACAATGTTTAAATTGCAAACCCATATGCTTGATAAAAATATTTTTTGTAAATTGCTTGGCCTTTTATTGCGTTTTTCAAAAACTTTACGTGGGTGATTTCAGCCTTTGTATGTTGTCTGTTGTGTGAACTCCAATTACATGCTAAATTTCAGGTTTGTATAGTAAAACATTTCGAAGAAATAAATTACTTTCCTTTTTAATTTTAATAGTTTTATTGAGATTTCCACGAAATAGAAATTGAATAGTTTTAAATTGATCATATGCATTATTAAATTCACGTTCCATAACAGTCATTATAAAAAGCCGAACACGAGATTGTATATTAACTCCTGAGAAGATATACTGTTTGTGCATATTAGCACAGATAAAAGATGGTCAACACCATTGCAATAGGTGCTGCACTTTGTGTAAGGGCGAGGGGTAGCAGGGGGAAGAGGGCGTAGTTCGGATTGTACACACTAGATGGCATGCCAGCAGCGCTTAGTGTGTAAAGTCCCCTACAAATCCCCTCTCCTCACTACATGACTGTCGGAGACGGATAAATTATTCCTTCTCCACTTCCTTACTGTATGGCTGAACATTTCCCCTTGCTTGATCAAAAATGTAGAAACAATGTCATGGCTTTCGGTATTGAATCTTATTTTTCCTTATGAAAAGCGATGTACGTATGAGGGTTTTCCAACTTCATTTCCATTTAAAGATGGTGGGCGGTTATAGACGGCACAGTATATGTAGTCTATTGTTTTGAATTACAAAAGTAATTTCATAAAATGCACTAATATCATAAAAAGCTGTGTACAAACATTTCTGTGACTAACAACACTAATATAAAGTAAATATTTACGTAATACGAATGTGAAGTAATAAGAAGCTACTGTACAATTTTTTACAATAGAGAAATTAAAATATTGTATCGCTGCGAATTATATCAGTATTTTCAAAGGAAATTCACAATTTTTACAATTGGCACCAACAAAAATACTTCCCACAACATTATTAAAGTAAACATTTCCTTAATAACAATAAGAAGATGTTCATGTACAAGAAATGGGAACAAACATATAAAATTTATTAGTGAGAATCAAAAGAACCTATTCAATTGAAAATTGTTAATTTCCGAAATATTGTAAACAACAACAGGTGAAAAACAATAGTATAGTAGGCTCTACACAATTTACCAAATTACAATGTTGAGTTTTCTTATACAAATTAATGTAACTACTGTATTGAAATAAACTGTAGTCTACCATAACCTGGCACAGAGTTGACAACAACAATTGACTTTTGACAATTGTTTATAAAAATTTAGTATTTAATTTATCAAAAGAAATTCAAACTTAACCGAAATTTATACTGAAATATTCAAATGTAATAAAGGCTTAACCCGCGTTTACACAGGAGTTTACAACACGTGTTGTCAACAATTGTTTAAAACAATCTAGAGAACGCTAGTTTTTTTTTTTGACAACATTTCGATGTTGTAAACAGTTTTGCAGTGTTTGCAACAGAAATTCTGCTTTCCACTAGAAGTCGGTAAAGATCAAAAGGTGTTGTGAACATTTGTTTACAACAATTGTTTTAGTACAATTGTTGTTGTTTACAACTCCTTTTTAGCCAAAGAACCCACCAAAAAACAGTTGATCAAATTTGATTTATTTGTAGCCCTTAATGTACCCTACCATATGCAAAAAACTGCATTTTTCTAAAAATTCTCGTTTAGCTAATAATAATAATAACTCATCAAAAAAGGGGTTGTTTTTCAAAAATTTTCAAAACTTTTTTTCTTTCATATATACGGGCCTAATTGACATGTTTGGTGCAAATCTGTTCGAAATCGATCAAATAGTTTTCTCTCTAGCTAATAATAGTAATATTTATTAGTTACTCTAATATTTTAATGTATCCCCTCTCCTAATTTAATACAACTATGAAGTCACAGTGAATCTGTTTAATAACTGAAATATGTTTGTGAGAAAGTATATGCCACTTTCTGGTACCGTTTATTGTAGGCCTATTTTGCGTTTATTATCATTCGTACAATGGAAAACGTGCTTAGTGAAATGGAGTGGGGCTATCAAGCATTTAAACTCATTTATTTGTACCGGGAACAAATAATACCTTTTTTCTTAGTATGGCAGTACAGTTTTTCTACATTATAGTACTAGAGGGCTCCGCCCCCTACTCGCTTCGCTCGCCAACCCCCGCGGTGCCTCGCGTCCAAACAAATGCAAACAGGTTATTTTATATTAATAAGCCCCAGTGAAAAATCACAGGCTGATTAATTAGATACACATCAGAAATGATCACTTAAAAAAAGAAAAAGTTTAAAAGCAACATTAAGGCTTGTCTTATCTAGGCCTACCTAACTATGCTGACGGGAATTTTTAACTCTGTAAATGTGTACAATAATAAGGATTATAAAACTGTAGGTCTATTTGTTAAACATTTAAAAAAATACTATCTTCTAGCTTTTTATTTCATATTGATAGATCAAATGATTTAGAAGTTATTAATATTATAGTGAAGAAATTAATAATCGAATATGTTTGTATATTATACAAATATGTACGAATGTTTCCGAAGTTAAACGAATAGGTATCTCTTCTTTAATTCTTTAGTAGTTCTTTTATCTGTGAAGTAACTGCTAGCAAATCGTGTTCAACGGTCTTCCAGTACAACATTTAAATCAATATTTTGTCTTCACGCTTCTGATTAGTCTCATATTTAATAATCATTATCATACATCATTGTTCACTTCTATTGTCTTCGCGCTTGATAAGCAAATTTGGAAAATATTGTTTGTTTGATTTCTTAGTTAATGTTAAACAACCAATTAGTTTGTACGCGACTATCGTGTTTATATAGATCTTTACTAGTAGACCCATCAATGCTTCGCTATTGCTTGATTTAATTTAAAGTGTAGTTATTCCATTTCATTACATTGACTTAAGTAATCGAATTGCAAAATAGTTTTATGCCACTTAAGAATATACTACACAAATTTAGATTTATAGTTTCTAAACCTTTATATATAATACAGTAAACCTTTTGTTTGCTTTTACCTAATCTAAAAAAACTGATAGTTGTGAAGAATTGTAAAAATCATGATTCTAAATTAGCTCAATTGGTTGCAAATAAACGTGTTTTGGTTAATTGTAGGCCTAACCTAAAATTATGTTCAATTTTGATCCAAATCAGTTGTTTTATATATATAGTACCTGGCCCAATCCGGTTTAGCACGGTTAGACAAATCAAAGTTAAATGCATATTAACAAAAAACATATATATATCAATAAATATATTACACTATATATTCTTATGGGAATTTTTAGTAACTTTGACCCCCCAAACCCCCCTAAAATTTAGATTGTTTTTGAAAACCTTTATTAGCAAGCACCTGGAAATAGCCCTAGAGGAAGCTACATACCAAATTTCATTCCAATCCATTTGGTGGGATTTTTAGTAACTTTGACCCCCTAAAACCCCCTAAAATTTCAAATTTGTTTAAAACCTTTCTTAGCGAGCACCTAGGGCCCTAGCGGAAGCTACATACCAAATTTCATTAAAATCCGTTTGGTGGTTTTTGAGATTTCGTGATAAGTGAGTGAGTGAGTGATATTTTTATATAGATAGTGTTAGTTACAGCTTTTTATAGGCCTACATTTCGTATCGGAAATATTATAATTTTAATTGGACTGATCATACAAAATAGTAAGACTTATTTAATCCTAGATATATAATTATTAGGCCAGTAAATGAACCTGACAATATTTTAATAAATTAGAACTAAAAACGAATATCTGTTCTTTTCATAGGGTTTAGGCCTACTCAATTTGTTTGAAAAAAGTACAAAGATAAATAAAATAGGGTAAAATATAAGGATTATTTCACTGTAAAAAGTGGCAGTATATTTATAGAACAACCATGGGCATTACAACGAAAATTATTGAATAAATTATTGTTTTCGTTTTTAAAGTTGCAAGTAAAAAAGACCTTGCATCAATTGTAAAGGCGTTGATAACTTTTTTCTGTATATTTATTTGTGTGCTCCTTAATTGCACGTGTACGAGACGACAGGAGAGTGGCAGCTGAACTTTTATTGCGGAGGCCCAAGGACTAAAAGTTATAAACTAGTTGGGCTTATTTTAGTAAGGCGTCAAAAACATAATACCAAAATGTTCGATCTATTAAAAACAACGCATAAACACGTCATATATTCAATATAATATTGGCTCGAATAATTTACATTGGTGCCTGGTGGTAGGGACAATGAGAGGAATGGCTGCTCCCAAGGATGCACACCCCCTAAATTGAAAACACCTCAATTTTATTTCAATATGTAGCAGTATTATTTTTATAAATAGAGGAAGGGAAAGGTTTTTGATAGTAAACATAATTATTTTTCATCACTTTATCACAAACGTTTTTATGAACTATAGAGATGTGCCGATAATAAAATTTTCTGAACCAGTTAGGTACATTTCGTATTAGTTTTGACTATGGTTTTCTGTCTACATTCAATATATATTATAATAAAATGTTGACTTTAAAATCATTTATAACAACAATTTAATATATTATTATACAATTCGATTTAACTTTGTCCAGTGAGATTTAATAATTTAATATTAGGGGCCTATGATATATTATATATATTGCTATTGTTCTAAGATATTTTATTCGATATTTCAGTCGATTTAAACAATATTATATATACCATATGTAAAGGCTTACCAGACATCCTCATTTACAGCGGACAGTCTGCTTTTTTAACCTCGTCCGCTAATATGTTTGCGCCTATAATAATATGTCCGCGGTTATTAAACAAAATAATCAGCTGTTTTTAATTTGCATAGATAAATTAGATTTTTATAATGTTTTACCAGTTTTATTAAACAGAAAAAAAAAATATAAAAGATGCAGAGTTGAGCTTTAGTTTTATTCTCAATGGCTATTAGCAGCACTGACTTGTCATGCGCAATAGAGTAACGCAGTTCAGTTGAAAACACTGTTTTTGTAACTTAGGCTAAGTTTATTGTTTGTATAGTTTACTGTCGTATCGTAATACAGTATATATTATACGAATTATACGTCTATTCTGCAGTTCGTTTAAGTTTAAGTTAATATTAAGATGGGCAAAAGAAAGTGTACATTTAATGAAAAACTTAAAAATGAGTATAGATTTATAAAACAAGTTGAAAGTGATAATGAGAGAGTGTCATGTGAGAGTGAGAGAGTGATATTTGTGGTGATGTTTTTTCAATGTCGCACAGGGGCTGGGGAAACATTGAAGATCACGTAGGTACGGAAAACACAAGAAGGCTGTTGAACATCTACTCTAACAAATTTTAATAGATTCTTTAGTAAAAAATATCTACCAACTTCAACTAATTTAGATTTTGCCGCTAAAGAAGCCACATTTGCCTTTATACCGCAAAACATGAGTTAAGCTTTAAAACGTCTGGTTGTAACTCTAAAGTTTATAAAAAACTGTTTGAAAGCAAATTTTCATCTGCACGTACAAAGACAGAAGCTATTATCTGTAATGTTATTAAACCTTTCATTACCAAAGTATCCTCAAAGATATTGAGAGTGTAGGCTACATTTTCTAACGATTAGTCATACAGCTGCTGACAGTTCTAACAGAAAAGAGAGATTGGTGCCTATCGTCGTTAGATATTTTACTAAGAAAGATTGAATTCAAATATCAGTTTGAGTACAATTTTCTGCCAATCCTAGCGAAACCATTTTATTTCAGTTGGTCGACGCGTTTAGAAGTTCCTCCATTCTCGAAGCCTACTCTTAGTAAAAATAAAATTAAAAAAACTCAAATAACAGGATTACGCTATTATTGGCAGAAAATTGTACTCAAACTGATTATGTGAATCCTAGCAGATATAATTTGTATAATGAATTAAAATATTACTATTTTTACAATTAATAAAGAAATATTTCAAAAGACTTTAATAAAGCTAAAAGCTTCCTATTCTATTTTACATTTAAATTAATGTTTTTTCATAAATTTTGTGTGGACTCATTAAGAAACTACTTTACGTATTTAACATAACATGACCTTAGTTTTTTATTTGTCCTCCCTTTTTTAAAGAAAAGTCCTCAGTAACATAGAAAAAATATGATATGCCTACTTGTGTATAAATTAGTTTATGTCATTCAAATAAACTGTTTTTTGTACAGGACGGCTCTCTTGTAATGATTTACTGTAAACAAAATTAATGTCATCATATATAAAAATAATATTAAATAAACCAATCGTAGAATTTGGCGTTCAGTTTTTCTTTTTCCTACTTCATCGACAAGCTTACTTTTTGTGTTAAATATATTTATTGTAATATAATGTTGAATGTTGCATTATTGTTTGAAGAACAATTTGTTCATAGTACAATAATTTAGACAAATTTTCATAAGTTTGGCCGATCGATGTACTGTATTTGGAAAAAAGTTAATATTTGTGGATTGCAAACCTTCGGATTAGAATATTAAATTAAATACTACATTGGTTTTGCCGGAATTCGAGGATCTACAGACAATAGATCTAATAGTATCTGGTAATAACAGGCTGTGACCTCTCTTCTTCTTTCTTTCCGGTAGGTATTAGTCAAAGTTTAACACTGAAAGCGCATGCTTTCGATAATCATTTTGAATAGATAGTGAAGTCATTTTTTCAGTCGGTGTTTAGCCCTAAGTTCCGAGACTCATTCATTTCGTAAACTTTCTCAACTTCCGGTCTCCCACAAAGTAATTTCCACTTTATCTCAGATCACTATTCAGATTTGGCAGGGAAACTCTTATAATAGTTATAATGCTTCTTTTTTTAAATGCTGACATTGTAATCTTAGCTTTTAGTTAAGCTAAGCCTATTACCTAAAGTTCCAGCTGAATTCAACGTTCGTAAATAAATTAACTAAATATATACAGATTAATTATATTTTGTACTAACGTTAAACTCTAATTAATTCAATGAAAAATACATCTCCCAGTGCATCCCTTTACAAAAGATAAACAAATTAAGTGCAGGCTTGTACTGAGTATGTAATAATAAATGAATTATTATATTTATATGATATCAATATCATATAAATCGTAGTTAACGATTGATTATTTGACAAATTATTATGTGAGCTAAGCGAGCACAAAGGTTGTCATGCAGGGTCTAGTTTGGCCTATACCTATAGCGAAACTCATAGCAAACATCCAAATCTTGACAAAAACCTAACATTATTTTTGAAATCATCATTGAAATATACTTGAGGCGAAACATTAGGACTAGGCCTATGTTTAAATTATTTTGGAAGAAATGCATTTCCACCAAAACTAAATAATTATAAATACAGTAACAATAAATTCCTTTTACTAAGCAGATTTTCTTAAAACTAGATTAGATTAAACAATTTTAAAACATTTTAGGATTAGGCTAATACATAGGAATGAAATACCTTTTTTGTTAATAAAATTGTATACTCATAAAAAATAACCTAAGTTCTCTGTTACTCTTGCCTAATGTAACGAACTAATCACATCCTTTAGCTATTAAAGTAGCCTATGTATTTATTTACATATTATTGTAGTCTATTTGTGTACAGCAAATATTCTGCTATTAAACCTAACACCAAATAAACACAATTCAAATTCATTGCTTATGATCAAGCACTGTATGAATAATCAAGCTCAGAAAACTAACCTCAAATTATTAGGATTTATCTTTAAACAAACCTTTATATTCTCCTTAACCAGACCATATTTAGAAAAATCTTTTGAAGGTAGTTATGTTATCCTTCCAAATGACACACCTGCCAAGAATGGATATGTACAACTTAAAAGAAATAGATAGTTTTTCAAATTTAGAGCATAATGTAGCAGAAAACAGAAAACTAGGCCTCAACCAAAATTGAAGATAGTTAAAAAAACACACACATTTTGAGGGGCTCATAGTGTTTTGTGAACTTACTGATAGTAATATAAGTTAAACCAATTTATAAATAAATTCAAAACTAAAACTATCTAACATCATCAGAGTTTGTAAATTTGATTATTTATTAATTTTATATGAATAAGTTGTAATACTGCATATTTATATAGATATGTATTTTGATTGAATATTAATTATAAACTCAATACATATTATTTGGATATTATAATAATATACATAATTTTGCTCGTATAAAAAGTTATTAAAAATATTACTGTACTTATAAAATTCGACTTAGTAATTTTGGAATGGCTATTTGGAGATGGTTTTTCACGAGTTTCATCTGTAAACTTTCTGCAAATATTGAAGAGAGATTTCTATATGTAATCGCCTACAGAACTTTAAAAATCAGGACATCGTTACTAACCAAATGAGTTAACACAAAATTCATTTCATTTTTAAATCTTGGAATCTATAAGGTGAGTCAAATGGACACAAGTGAATGACTACAAGGAAACCGAACCAGAGAACCAGGGATTTTAAGGATATATTTGTATCTACCAGAATTCATCTATAAAAACACTTTAGTTCAACTCTAATTTCGACTACAAAATTCATCTAGAAACCTACTATATTTGCATCTGTAACATAGTATCACAACAACATTGATCAACACGGTGCCTGAAGAAATCATCGGTGGTGCCACCATCATTCGACTTCAGCAGCGAGACTTCTAGCTGTTCGTACGACAAGCCGCTACTAGCCAATCTCCCTCAACACCGGCGGATTGGTCAAGGAAAGCACATAAGTTCTGTGAAAGCGATTGTACGGTGTTCCCCAAATATAGTTTTGCCAGATTAAATTCATATAAATTTATTAGGTACTGGTTTGAGTAGGTTTATGTTTTGAGTTCTGGTATAATTTTAATAGATCAAATTAAATTAAATATTATAAAAGTAAATTCATTTAAATATAAAATAATAATAACAATAATTAAATAAAGAATTTGAATAAATTAAACTTAATTGATATAGTATAGGTTACAAATATAATAACATATTTTGATTGAAGTGTTCTGTCTGCCAAGCTTGATAAGTTAATTCATTTTAAATGTAATACTAAATTTTGTATAATTTGTATCCTGAAAAGAGTTTTTAACCGAGGGATTTGATTTTTGTTTTGAATTTTTTAGTTTGAATAAATTAATTGTTATTTTTGAACACAAATTATTGAGTGCTTACGTTCCAGTCATAATATTATCGATTATTTTAAAGATTTTAATTGTGTCAAGTTGTAGTAATATCCGAAGCACAAATAAGATAAGTTATAAGTTCAGTTCCAGTGTACTCACGGCTCAGAGGTTCGAAATAACAAATCAAAGTAAAGTAATTAATTCTGAGCTGAGCATACTTTATAGTAAAATTAAATTATATACCTGTAAGTTTAGTCCAGTCAAATTATCATATATGGTTACATTGATAATTAGGGTAGTACCGATATTTTTCTAAAAAATGTGAAAAGTAAAGATTTTTAGTCGGTTTTTGATCGATAGCTAGTAAACTGTTAATCCAACGCCAATGTTAGACATAATAACATTTATAGTCGAGGTAATTAGCTTAAGTGCTAGACCATAGTGGTTCTGCTACTGCATTCGAATCTGAGATACGAAGGTTTAGATTGGCACAAATAGACGCGAAAGTTTGTGCCTTCCATTAAAACTTAATTTCTAATTATATATATTTTTTAGGCCCATCAAAGCTGAGGGACTAAAAATTAATTCAACATTTTAAAGCTATATTCAGCAGGATGTTAGTATAGTGAGTGGTTTCATTGATATAAGATAACGTATAGAATACATCAGTGTTTTAAAAGGTGAAAACAGGAAAAGTGTTTGTACACGCATATACGTGGAATTCCATTTCTTGAGTAATATTTACCGATTCACGAAATTAATTCTAAAATAGTAAAGAATGGGCTACACCGCTAGTCGTTTTAGTTCTAACTAAAAAGTAGAAAATAATTTCTAAGTATGAAGAGTTTGTTCTACATCAATATAAAGTCCAGTAATTCATTATAATTAAATAATTTTTAATAAGTTTAAAATACAAATTTAGTAATTAACAAAATAATACAATTTATTGTAAAAAAGCATAGGGCGCTTCTCATCAAATGTTTCAAATATTTCATTGAAGCTATTTATAAAAGTAGAGTTTTTATAAAAATATAGTAAAACGTACCGTACGCTTTTTTACAACAAAATACGTTATTTTGTTAATTAATAAATTCTTATTTTAAACTTATTACAAGTTAAGTTGGTGAAAATTACGTTAAAAGATTCCGTTGCTAATATAATGTTAAGCTAATATAAGCGTGTAATAACATATGTTAGTAATGAAAGAGGGAATATTTCATACAAACATTATAACTGCTTTAATGTTATAGAATAATAATGTCTTTACTGAAAGTAATTTACAAAACGTTTTCAATATATTACAATCATAACGCCAGACAATAGTAGCCTACTCTTGGTCCCAGGACCGTCAGAGGGGTTGCCATTCCAAGTCATAATACTATTCAAACATTGAAAAAGCATAACAACATCCCTTTTTGAAATAATTTACATTAAAATTGACAGAGAAAAAAAAACAGATTCACAAATAGAATGTTTCCAATTCTCTCAACCCAACTAAACGTTAAACTTTATATTCAGTACACTTGTCTTATTCCCAACCAAAACACAAGAAGATAGAAAACCACCATATCAAAAAATATAACTTATAAATTATACTCATTGGTCAAACTAAACATATATATGACTTGTTTTAGCCCAATGCCTTCCATTTAAGTGTTCTATTAACTCCTGTAGAGATAACACATCCTAAATGAAATGTTGGTGTCCAAACTAATTAAGTATGGAACACACACGGAGGAAATTTCGGATTGCTTCTTTTTCAATGGCGTTACACAATGTGTATTTCAACGATAATAAGTTGGAAACAGTGTACTTAAAAAAAACTTCAAAGAGACAAAATTAATAAACAAATTTACTTGCATCAATGAAATCGCTGTCCAATAATACAGATAAAACCATCCAACAGGTTAAGTAGGGCTTGGCTTCCCTCACGGTTCCGAGGCATACAGACCTAACACTTATTCAAACATGTTCTTATACCTTCACTTAATATTTTATCGCGATGTGGGGAAAGTAAAGCTTGTCATTCTGTCATTATCGTCTGAGCACCTGAAGCGTATAGCTAGTGCACAGTAGGTATTATCAAATTGTGTTATTCTATTGTACTTTTGTTTTGTTTAACTTTTATTGGTTTTTAAAATTCTTGTCGCCTAAGAAATCACGTTATACAGTATTGTATATTAAATCAATACACAAATTTTAATAGATTTTACTTTTATTTATTAACAAAAAAACTGTAAAATTGAAAAAAGTTTTACAATTGAGGTAGTCCTAAATGAACAGGAGAGTATTTATGAATTTGTTAAATCCCTTCAAAAGAATGTTCTAACTAGCACAAAAGTTATATTACTGCATACATATTTAATATTAGAAGACTATGTATCAAATTTATATTTGTTCAATTTAATACTTCAAATTCAATGTTACATTTGACAAATATATAATTAAAATTGTCCACTAACTATAGTGTAGTGATAGATAGTGGTAAGTGTGTCTAATAATTCAAACACGGTAATATACTATATTGTTCCAACATAACAAACAATAGTATATATTCTTGTTCAATATTCGTAATTTCGTAACAAAATAAAGGGGGGGAGGAAGATAGTCCTGCAGTATATAGGTATCTCATTTTATAGGCTAATATACAAATTATTTGTTAAACAAAATTTAAAAAAAACTAATTTTGTTTAAAATAATATGACTTTAGTTTGAACACCAATATACGTAAAGTGAACAACATTTTTGGAAATATTCTAGTAATGTTTAAAAATCTCCGTAGAAAAAAGCTAAGTTACATTTTGTGCATCAACTAGTTATTTATGTATATGATATTATTGTTTTCATTTCTGTCATTTTATATTTATTTTCATAATCTATATACATAATTTCAGTAACAGAGATTTGATCAAAAATATAAGTATATGATAAATGGATTAATTGGGTGGGGGGGTGACTGTCTATGATCAAATAAAAACAATTCAAATTCTCTCTTTTATAAGATTGTATACACAATAATAAGCAATTCATTAAATTATTTGTAATGTTTTATCCAAGCAAGCCTCTTTTAGTTTTAATTGAAATAAAGTTATTAAATATAATATTATTTAGTTGTATAAATGAAACTAGAAAAGTTACTAATAACGTGTTAATTAGTCAGTTATAATTTAGTTGTAGCTCTTATGTCACTAAAGATAACGATTTTGTTGTTGAAACGCGTTTGACCAATAAACGTATTTTTGTGAGAACTGTGTTCTGTATTTTATTTTTACTTTAAGAAATGTTAATAGTGTTTGTAGTTTTTCCATCAGTTTTCTGGCAAGTGGACGTTAGAATGAAAACCTAAAAAAAATTATGTATACGAAGGTATATCCTAATTTTGACATATTTAATCATTAAGTGTTTATTTTACAATTATATTCAACTACAATGTTTGTATTTGCTTGTGGTATCAAATACAGAGTGCCCCATAAGTAAAGTGCCAAACTTCGGGGAATATAAAGATAATAGTTATATAATGTGTAAACACGGCATCCTGTACCAACACACTAAACACAATATAGCCCTGCACACACCAGAGCGATACTCCGTGCGATACCAGAGCGGGCGCGATACTTTTTCTTGGAAATTCTCTTGCGATACCAGTGGTCCGTGCGATACCATGGTGGCTTATGGAGCCGCACACACCAGAGCGAACTGCGATACGCGATACCGAGACGAATGCGATACTGTAGCGATATTATCGCAGTAACGCTGCATGCACTGTTCGCAGCGCTTTATCGCAGCGATACCACGCGGCCAAACCATTGAACTACTCGGTTTTGTCTGTACTGTGCACGTGTAACAACAACATGTCGTGTATCACCGAACACTTACTTGAAGTTTTTTATACATACCCGGTGCTCTATGATTTAAATCACAAGGATTATAAGAACATACGGAAGAAAGACAAGATCTGGGAGAACATCGGAAAGACACTGAATACATCTGGTAAGTATGAAAAGTTTTGCTGGTCCCAAGAAGCACTTTGCTAGCTAGGACCAAACCTTTCTTCCAGGATAGGTACTGCATAATATTTAATGAACCAAGCCTACGTAATTATGTTTCGTGTGCATATAATTTTACCCATTTTATTGTTTAGTACCACCACGTGGTAAGTGTTGGTAAGGTTGTTTGGTATAGTGAGGAGGAAGCAGCTTGAGCTACAGGAAGTAGTGACGCTGTCTACCGTGGGAACGTCTGCCCTTGTATTTCAATTCCCAAGTCAACTCTTTGGTACTTTCCTTTTCAATAATGTCAGCAATCAAACTCAGCAAATCGTCAAAACATTCCTGATTCATTCTAAAATATATGTAGAATCTTTTTTCATCTTTTCTTAACTGGGGCATGAGCATATGGTACTCGCCAAATTGCAGCCGTTCTTTATGTATGTCGTGTACCCACATTTTCCTTGCTCTTTCGTCTTCTAGTACGGCTAGTAACAGCAACCCTTCTTCTTCATCAGACGATGTCATGGTAAGTAAACGCACAGTACAGTATACAAACACTAACTATAACACAACAATTTTACGTCTAGAGAGTCACACGACCACCGCACCCTACGCTCCCCTGAGGTGTACTGGCTTTCCCGCGCGTCTCTTTTCCCGCTCTGGTGTGGAAGCACCTGTTTCCGCTGCGATATTATCGCCCAAGTATCGCAGATAAAATTCTAGGAATTATATCGCGTCGCTCCAGCGATAAAGTATCGCTCCGGTGTGTGCAGGGCTTATTGCATGTACATTTGCTATTATTATCTTTAACTTAACTATTATACTTCATTCGATTGTTTTGAAAGTTACACCATCCGGTAGGGAATTAAAATAGATACAAAAAAGGCGTCTTGAAATTCTTTGTTAAAATGTACGGTTATTGATTAATTTAGGATTGAAATTTTAACAGATGCCATTTTGAAACTCATGATTGGATTTAATCATTTATTTTTCTTGAGATATAGCATTGTTAGGTTAAACTGCTTGCCAAGTTTGAACTCATCAGTCAAACCGTTTTCTAGATAAGAATTATTTTGTACAAAAAAAAAAAAAACGGCGGATATCTAGAAAACGAAGCATTTTCGGTTCCGTGTTTATGAACGTTTTTCTTATTTTGACCCTTAGAACCATTCCCCGAAATTTGGCACTTTACTTATGGGACAACCTGTATGATGTTTAATAAACCATCAATTTGATAATGGACGTAGTAAATCATCGGCAAGAGTGTAATTTTAGTTTTGGGTGACATTTTTTAAAGGCAGAGGTAACTGCAACTGTTAGGAAGGAAGGAACGTCGGAACTTCCACCCCCACCTTTTTACAAGAATCTTGACATTTTGTAGTGTGTATTTCAAATTAAACTCTGATCTAACTAAACTATTCAATACAACTTTTAAAGCTGTAATATTGCGGAAATATCTTTCCAACCTGAAAATATAACCCAAGATGGAATACAATCGTTTTGCTCGCAATTTACAACATACAAATTGACAGATAAACTTGTGGCGTAATAACTCTTATAATAAGATTTTTAATGTATTAATAATGTTCAATAATTGGAATTTATTATAATATTTTTTTTAAATTTGGAAAAAGATTGACCCTAAAGGCCATCCCTGTAACTTCCCGCTAAGTTTAATTACAAAAGTATAATGAAAGTTTGATAAACACTATTTATGGAAATTTTGAACTGCCATAACTTTTGAATGAATCAACCGATTTTTATGCCATTTGCGGCAATCGATGCAGTTTTTTAAGTTCATTGAAAG
>JAGFPH010013435.1:16492-26525 GCA_018207615.1 Philaenus spumarius
CTTCCAACGTGTGGTCTTAAGCACACCCAGTTAATTTTTTTTTTTTTTGATTGAAAATCTTTATATTGCATTTTACTCACGAGTTCAGTAAATGTATTAGCAAGTTTTTAAAAACCCTTCGCTTATAATTAATTGTGAAGTTACATCCAATCTCACTATTATACGAGTATTAACAAATTCTGCCATCACGCAACAACTGTGGCCCAACCGAGCAAGCGTCATTATCCAGCCCACCATCCAAGTGCCTCAGTCCTAATAAAAAACTCTGGCCCTCTGCTACGCCCACAAATTTACTCTGAACCAGGTTCCAAATGTCTAAATTTGCTAACTTGGTTGCTATGGTAATGATTGTAAATGCATTAAATAAACGTGTGTTGGTTCAGTAAAGGCCTAACCTAAAATTATGTTGATCAAATTTCGGATTAACCCTATATAACCAACGATTTAAATTCACGACAACGTTTTCACTTCTGTCGGGAGTCTTACGACTGCTTTAATTTCTTTTTTATGTATTTGAAAATCTTATGTTGTATAAGAAATTGCTAAACATATTCTATCGAAATTAAATCATATCACCGAACATTGATAAAAATAATGGTAGTATGTCTAATAATGCAAGTATATACAATTTATGTGTAAAAACTTCATGAGGCCACCAACAATTTGAAGCGCTTGGGTTCTGCTGCACCATCCTCGTAATCGTCGTCGTCGTCGTTTTCAAAGTTGTCGGGGTCTATGAATCACTCAATTAACACTGGTGACTTTGTTACAAGATTGAATAATAATGAGGAGGAGTTTTAAAAATAATAAACGGTATCAGTTAACTGACACAAACTTTCTCCCAACTTACTGCAGTCAAAATAATATTGTTTTTAATCATTTTATTTACTACTTTTTAGAACAAAACAAAAAAATAATGTTCTACCTACGTCAATTGTATAAAAAAATTATTGTCCCAGGCGGGATTCGATCGCGCGACCTTTGAATTACTGGCCGTGCTCGCTACCGTGGTGCTACCTCGTGCGGCCGCTGCCACGATGCTAGATTGACAACACAAACTTGTTTATTTTTAAACATTTCCCCATAATTATAAAACGCTGAAGTTTTGATAAAAGCGGGTGGTGTCATTTTGTTTGGCATGTTAAGCACTATAAATACTGAAAATTTGATCAAAATCGTTAGAGCCGTTTTTGAGAAATTTGCATTTTTTTCGTTTTTTATGGGTTTTTAGGGGTAAATTACCCTTAAAAATTAAAAATTCAAAAAAAATGAAAAAAACGCCTGGAGATATTAGGGTTTAGTAACTACATACCAAATTTCATGAAAATCGGACCAATAGTGTCCTCTCTGGTCGTGTATACATACAGACAGACTGACGGACAGACACCACTCTAAAAACACTTTTTTGGGTTCAGAGAGCACCAAAACAAAAAATTCCACTAAAAATATTTTTGGGTTCAGGGAGCACCAATTCAGATAATTGCACTAAAAATTTTTTTGGGGTTCTGGGAGCACCAAAACAGATAATTCAACTGAAAATTCAAATGCGAACATTTTTACGAAAACAATACTTTCTCCATATACTACGTATAGGGTGGAGAAAGTAAAAACTGGGATTTACATTAATAGCTGTTCTAATAACTTGACTATAGCAAAAAGAGTTGAATAAAACAACAGATTTCGACCACCAGATTCGACAAGTTAACAGCTTCAATGAATAATATTAACAATTTAGATTTACAAACGAGAGATAGACCTAAATCACGAGTGATTGACTTGATTCTGAGAAGGAAACTTTAAGCGATTATGGTCGAAACTGTTTTCACTTTTTCATTCATTATCTATCCCAATTTTTAGTTATTTCACTACTTGCGAAATATCTCTCGGTATAACAAAATTGGACACCAGTAAGTAAAATTATTCAAGTCAGACTTTACAAAAGAAGCAACGATTCCAAGAGTTTTACCGAAGGAATATTAAGTTTGATGAACTGTAACTGATCGAGTCTGATTGGTTCCTTTCATTTTATTTAATCAAACGTTTGCTCCTTACTTCATAGAATAGCGGAACGACCTCCATTTTCCTCTGGACGCTTTAACATCAGAATGACTTGCTGTTGAAGTAGAGAAGAAAAACATCAGCAAGTTAGTACCAAGAACGAGAACATTTAGGCTTTTTCATTCCAATTTAACTAGTTTATTGACATTTTGCCAATTTAAAATATAGACTACCAAAGGTAGGTAGGTGAAGAAATATATATTAAGTTTGTTTTCTTACTTCAGAATGGAAATAGTTTTGATAAAACTGCAATTAAATCTTTAAAATTTTCTAGGTTTAGGTTTATAAGAAAGCACGCACCCTATCATCTCCGTCTGTGTAATTATATATAGCTAGGTATTTGTCTTACATACAGATGGACAAAACGTAAATTATTAAGGGTCGAAAACACAGCCTACACTAACGTGTTTCGGACGCCATTTTTCAACTAAAACAGTTGAGAAACTTCTTAAATGATATGTACGTTGCAATCTTATATCTCAAATTGAAAGAAATCGACTCCAACTCTTAAAATAAACGGTACCAGGAACTGGCACGTACTTTCTCACAAACATATTTAAATTATTAAACAGATTCACGGTGACTTGTAGGGTGGGGTATGAGAGGTGATTTTGTATTAAAGTTGTTTTCCCATAAAAATCCATAAAATAACGGAAAAACCAACTTTTCTAAAAAAACGGCTCTAACGATTTTGATTAAAATTTTACAGTTTATAGTACTTTAGGTCCCTAATAAACTATAAAATTTTAATCAAAATCGTTAGAGCCGTTTTTGAGAAAAGTTGATTTTTCCGTTATTTTAAGGGTTTTTATGGGAAAATTACCCTTAAAAATAAAAAATTCACAAAAATGAAAAAAACGCCTGGAGATACCGTGGATTAGTACCTCCATACCAAATTTCATCAAAATCGGACGACTGGTTTAGGCTCTAGGTCTGATAACATCCACACAGACACACATACAGACACACACACAGACATCACTCCGAAAACCACTTTTTTAGGTTCAGGGGGGCCCAAAACGGATATTTCCACCAAAAACTTAAACACGCAAATTTTGACGAATACAATACTTTCTCCATATACTATGGTATAGGGGGAGAAAGTAAAAAAAAGATTTAACGGACTAAAAATTAATGTTTTTTATTCTTTTTTTTCAAATTATAATTTCTATATTTTAAGTCACTCGTAAAAAATATAAACATTCTTAATAACTTGCATTTAGTTCCCTGATTATCTGTATATATATAAAAGAAGACGCCCTGACTGACTGATTCATAATCAAGGTACAAAAAAAAAGAAAGAAAGAAAAACAACTATGATAGCTAGGGCATCAAAATTATCAAGGTAAATACATATTACTATTTAGAATTGCACAAAGAAAGGATTTTGCAAAATATTGATTTTAGCAACAACACAATTAGAACTACATTCATTAACATACCAACCATCTTAAGATTTATAATTAGTTATTTTTCACCACCAAAATAAAATCATACACAAACGAAAAGTGCTTACTGTATTATAAATTCAAACATCTGTTGTAACATACTACAAGGAAAACTGTTCATTTGGTCCATACGCTTAACACAACTTTAGGTTAGGCCTATACTTAACCAACACTGACTTATCAATCTGACGTTTCTTGAAAAGCTTTTAGATTTATTACCATAGCAACCAAATTTGCAAATTTAGAATCAGATAATTATTCTTCACGACTAACTTTTTAAAGTGATAACTTCTATTGACCCGTTGGACACTTTCGCATGAATATCTGAAATCTCGCGTCACGAACTTTTTGCGTAGACAAAAGTCAGAGTGTGGAGAGGGAATAGGCGATACATCGTACATATAGACAAGTAAGCGCGCGCTTCCGTGTTAAAATGTAGCTAGTAAAGTTTTTAAACGTAATACTGAAGGCAATTCGCCCAAAAAAAGTGCTCTTTCTTAACGCGACCGGTATACAAAATTACAATTTATATAAACTTCACGCTATTACAGACTAGTTACTCAAAGTGCGTTGAAACATTATCGCTTCTCGGCCTCTTGGCTAAGATCAAAGTGTAGTATCTGTTCTTATCAGCTTATGTGTGACAGTGAGTATA
Organism: Philaenus spumarius; assembly: GCA_018207615.1. Taxonomy (NCBI): domain Eukaryota; kingdom Metazoa; phylum Arthropoda; class Insecta; order Hemiptera; family Aphrophoridae; genus Philaenus; species Philaenus spumarius. The sequence continues at coordinate 20,654 of JAGFPH010013435.1, forward strand.
GTGTGAATCGTAGAGTGTTCTAACGGTCTTCTGCTTTAAATATTTGATATTGTGTTGGTGCGGTCATCGGGGAACGTTTTTGTGTGCTGCCACCTGCGATTACTCAGAACTACTAGCCCATAGGCAGTTTACTCATCGTAACTTCGAGTATATTGTACATCGGTGAGAGTTTTAACGGTTTTATTTGGCCGTTTTGAATAATTTTAGTATCATTTGAATAAATTAACAGTTAATTTGAATAAGTCCAAAATGTAACTTAAAATCATTGCCTTATTTTTTAATAGTACCAAAATGTCATTACTTCGTCCCCTCTTTTCACGTGATTTACTGTAGGCCTATACATAGAAAGTGACTTATGATGTAGATAAGAGTGTTGAATTTTCTTTGTTGAATTCGTTAATACAGAAAGTCGGTAAGTACATTGACAGTTACAATTATATATTTGTTATTATTTGAGGATATTCCGTAACTTTTCTATAACTTTTTTAAACAGAAAATGTATAACCTTTGATTAGGCATTTTTAAATCTAATAGACAGAAAGGAAATCATATTATTTTTTGAAAACTTAACACTTTTTAACATAGTTAACAATTTTAAATAATTAACAATTTTTAAAATGTTGAAAGTTTCTACAATTTTTTATAAACTTTTGGAAATTTAAACCCATATTACTTTTTTTTAATCAAAGCGAAAGACTTTACTCTCTTTTAAATTAAACAAATGAAATATGCTCAATTTTCATATTGATTATTTATAATTTGATATAATTAGATTACATTCACGCTTAAAATGGAATAAAAAAGAGTAATGTATAATGTGATAAAATATATTAAATATAATATTCTGCAGATTTACTGATAAGTGAAGATATACTTAAATTAATTGCTTAAAATTTTTAGGAGTTAAGTATAATTTGTTATTTGAATAATTAATTATGCAATTTAAAAATATGATGGAATATTTTTTGACAATATATTGACTTGTGTAATTTGGTGGCCCTTAATCTCCTCTAATATTAACACCGATAAAAATATAAATCAGTCATAGAAGGTATCACTTCCAACGTGTGGTCTTAAGCACACCTAATTTTTTTTTAGATTAGGTAATAGCAACACAAAAAAGAAAAAGGCACACTGTACCATAATTCAAACACCGAACACACTATTAAAATTGCGTCAACTTTATTTTTTACCAGGCCTATTTGACCAGTTTGAAATACTGTACTAGTTTACTTTATCACATTTTGGATATATTTTATAGTTTGAAAATCGAATCACTTCTATTTGGTCAGAGTTACTCTAAAATCCCCAGCACAATTGGAACAAGACGTTGAACTATTTATCCTTAACATTCAAAAGGCTACATGGAGTAATACTAGACTTGGGACACGTAGAATGAATACTGGCGTAACTTATCCAAATTGTATTAGGGAGATGGTTGGAGAAAAAAGGAAACTTCGAAAAAGGTGGCAGCAAAGTCGCAACCCGAGCGACAAAACTTTGCTGAACAGACTAAGCAACCGATTAAAAGAACACATCAAAGTAATAAAAAATGATGCAATAAACATGTACCTTGAGGGCTTAACTGATGATGCTGATACAGATTATTCGTTATGGAGAGCTGGACTTAAGAGACCGGTAACTAAGGTACCTCCTATTAGGAAAAATAGTAAAGAGTGGGCAAGAAGTGACAGAGAGAAAGCAGACCTTTTTGCGGATCATCTAGAACAAACTTTTAAACCGTTTCCTAAGCAAACAGCGGATGAGACGCTTACAATGAAGAAGGGAAAGGATAACACAAATATTAGGTATGTGACTATGAATGAACTTAAAGAAGCTGTTACAAAATTAAAAGATAAAAAAGCTCCAGGCTATGACCTGATTACAGGGAGAATATTAAAAGAGCTACTAGATAAAGCTATGCTTAAACTGTTAAACCTAGTAAATGCAGCAATAAGAATCAAATATATACCAAGACAATGGAAATTCGCGGAAGTAATAATGATTCATAAACCGGGAAAAAATCCAAATAATAGTGCATCGTACAGACCAATCTCTCTGTTACCAATTACTGGAAAACTTTTTGAAAGACTCTTATTAATGCGTTTAAAACCGGTAATAGAAGAAAGGGAAATAATTCCATATTATCAATACGGATTCAGAAGCAAGCACTCTACAATCGATCAGGTAAATAGAATCACCCAAATAATAGAGGATAGCTTTGAAGAAAAGAAGGTTTGTTCGAGTGTCTTTCTGGATGTCTCGCAGGCTTTTGATAAGGTCTGGCACAAGGGCTTGATGGACAAACTGGAAAGAGATCTCCCAAAACAATATTGTGAAATCCTAAGATCCTATCTGTCAGATCGACTGTTCCGGGTAAAATACGGAGGTGAATTTTTGGAGTTTAAGGATATCAGTGCTGGTGTGCCTCAGGGGAGCGTACTAGGACCCCTACTGTATTTATTATATACAAGCAATATGCCACAAGATGAAGAAACTACAATAGCTACTTTCGCAGATGATACTTCTATATTAGCTGTTGGTGAGAATGTTAAAGAAGTAACAGAAAAACTGCAGAAAGCCATCCGGAAAGTCAATGTATGGACTAAAGGGTGGCGTATAAAACTAAACGAGTCTAAGTCTACTCATGTAAACTTCACTTATAAAAGAGAGAAAGACGTCCCAGTACTATTAAACAACAAGGTTATTCCATATAAAAATGAAGTTAAATATCTCGGAATGAATTTGGATTAAAAACTAAACTGGAAGTCGCACATCACAAAGAAAAGAAAGGAGCTTGATATTAAGTTTAAGAATATGTATTGGCTTTTTAGAAATAATTCAGGACTAAGTATAAGAAATAAATTACTTTTATACAAACAGGTTCTTAAGCTGGTTTGGAGCTACGGCCTTCAAATATGGGGATGCGCTAAGAGAAGTAATGTAAAGAAAATTCAAACAGTTCAAAATAAAATACTTCGGATAATTAATTGTAAGCGCGCCATGGTACATACGCAATGAAAACATTCATAGAGATCTTAAAATAAACACGATTGTTGATGAGATAAAAGCAGCGGCGATGAAGCATGAGGGACGACTCCGGACTCATCCTAATGCTGGGGTACAGCAGATGTTGGCCAACAGAAATTCAATACGAAGACTGAGGAGGACTAAACCCTATGACCTGGTGCAAGTGACAACCTAGTTAAGAAGCTACTGCAGATAACTCAGAACAATTCAGTGGAATGAACATCTGACACACAGTGACCTACTTTATGTTAATACTACTAGATAAGTTTGTACTTAGTTGTAGTCTCAAATAAAAAAAAAAACTTCTATTTGAAAATAAAAAATGTCTGTCCTAATCAATTCTCATTCTCATAAAAATATTGTTGTATACAATCTGCTCACATTTGCTTCGCAAGTAACTGAATAGGATCCTCGTAGTTTATTTTGTACACCGCCAACATATAGTATTGACAACGTAATTTAACCATTTACAAAGTCAATCAAGGGCAAAAAAAAAACCCACACATTTCATAAGAACGTCGCTGAGATAAAAACAAAAATATCTCGATAGACATCCGTTGCTGTGCAAATAATTTCAGCGTTGCTCACAGTACCTTAGAAATGCATGACAAGTGGCACGTCATGACTTGCTGACACACACTTCGTCATTAAATCCGAACCCCTTTAATAAACTGTTACTGCAAATCAATTTAACTGAAATCAACATCAACATTTGAGCAAGTCTTCGCCCTTCACTGCTTCTATTGACATTAATGCTACGTAACATAATCAAATATTTAGTTTTGGGTTAGTACCAAACAGTTATTGTTTAGTTAACACGATTTTGGTTTTATTATAAAGTTATCAGTTATTATTTAAAATTTACACATTAAAGGGCTGAACCTTATAATTTATAAGAAGAGTTTTAAACCCTATTTCAACACGAAAACAACTTTATTTACAAAACAGAGATTAGCACGTTCACATGCATCTAAACATTTAGCTCACTAGGGACAGTCAAAATGGCGATGGAACCACACACTTTGTTATTTATGGACTAAATCGAAAGAAACTCACTTTCTAAATTGTTTTACGAAAAACAGTTTAGATTTTGTGTCGAAAACATCAATTTTTAAACTTCAATAGCACAGTAAAAAGTCGGCATTGAATCGGACCTTATATCGTACATTCTTGGTATTTTGCATTTATTGTTTCTGACAAACTAGAAAAACGTAAGTTTCTTATCGTAGTTCAAGGTTTTCTTATAATACCTTTAGGCATTTTATAAAAAAAATCACGCAAGAACTGAGGTACGACTGCGCAGAATCTATGCGTCAGAATTTAGATCACCTCTACTCTCCCCACCCTACCTCGAACCAAGTGCCACTGTCCTAATCAATTTTAATAACAAATCCGAAGTTTACTTTTAGGCAATTTAAAAAAAGTGCTGATTTCAATTAAATTATAAATGTTTCTAAAATCTAATTTAACTATCAGAAATGACGACTGAAAATGAATCTGCGATATATGTCATCAAAAGATCCGTATATATGAAAAATATCAGTAAAGAAAAATTAAAATGTTTTAATAAAAAAAAATTTTGAAAACGGTTGACCCTAAAGGCCATCCATGTAACTTCCCGCTAAGTTTGATTACAACAAACACTATTTTTGGAAATTTTGAACTGCCATAACTTTTGAATGAATCAACCGATTTTTATACGATTTGCGGCAATCGATGCAGTTTTTTAAGTCCATTGAAAGAATCAACAACAAAAATTTTTCAGATGAAAAGTTTCGGAGAAATTGAGGAAAAACACTTTTTTAAAATTTTATTTCGTTCACGATATCTCGCGAATGAATCAACCGATTTTTATGCGATTTGCGGCAATCGATGCAGTTTTTCGAGTCCATTGAAAGAATCGACAGCAAAAATGTTTCAGATGAAAAATTTCGGAGAAATTGAGAAAAAACACTTTTTTTTATTTTCTTTCGTTCACGATATCTCACGAACGAATTAACCGATTTTGACCGGACTGGTAGCGATCGACGTCGCTTTTCAAGGTTAAAAGCTGATTAGATTTTGGAATTGATCGGTAAAGCCGTTTAAAAGTTATTCCAAAAAAACCTGATTTGAAATTGTTTTATTTTTTAGTTTTTTCGAAATTTCTCAGAACCTACCGGTCCGAATTAGTTGAAATTTTCAGGAAATCTAAGTTTGATGGAACTCTTTAGAACGCCGTTTGGTAGGATCCAATCGGTTAAGCCGTTCAAAAGTTATAAGCGGGTCACATACTTACATACACACACACATACATACAGACAGGGTGACACCCCTCGGGAGTGGTCAGGGAAGATTCCTAGGACCTCAAAACGTCGAGATCTGATGAATACTCGATTTTCGAAATACGGGGTGAAACCAATAACTTCCCGATTTTAGAAAATTTTCAATTTTCTTAGCGGGAAGTTAAAAAACGATATTTTAGCTTGACAGATTGTAACATATACGTTAACAAAAAGTAGGCCTACATACAAAATCATACACCTAAAACAATTTATCCTATTTGAATTTGTTTTGAAAATTTAATCAATTATTTTAAAACATAAAAACACGTATTATCTCCGATTTTTACAAAAATTTTCTCTTGAAAAATCTCTTGAAAATTTAAACTTATTGTAAAATTAGAAAACAAAAAACTTATCCTGTTTTTATCAGATGAAAACATCCAGTAGGAGTAAATACGAAACTACTATCAGGTATTTCTTTAAATAAAAAGCTGAATACTAATGCAGGTGTAACATAACAATTCACAATTACAGTCATTAATACGGCTACAGTTGGATTACACTCAACATGTCAGGCA
>JAGFPH010013436.1:0-17834 GCA_018207615.1 Philaenus spumarius
TTTCAACAATTTACTTGATTAAAATATAGATGCTTTCGAAAGTGTATAACATTCAATGGTGTTTTCTTTCCAGATAGATTTGTTACACGACAAAGTCTCGACTATAGCAGGAAATGGTCGGCAAGGAAGCGATAAACTAGGAGGCAAACAAGGGACTCTTCAGGAGATCTCATCGCCTTGGGATCTGTGCATGGCTAACGACAATGTCCTCGTCATCTCCATGGCTGGAACTCACCAAATCTGGGCTCTGTTTTTAGAGGACACAGTTTGGCGACAAAACAAGTAAAGTTTATATGTCATATTATAAAAAACTCATTACTATTTGCGTCCTATCCAGTCCCAGTCAATGCCGATGACACAATGTATCTTGTACATTTGAGTATAGCAAATTTTAATTGTTGCAGTGTTTCTTTTGCTGCTTTGTCAACTTTTTCATTAGCATCTGTTAGCAACTTAGCGTTTTCTGGCTACCGGGAGAACATATGTAGGCCTACACCGCCATTCAACATCCTACATTGGGTCATCGTAGGATCAACTTAGGACCTACAGATAGGACTGTAAATGGCTGGCTTTAGAGTCTGTAAGAATGCATATCCAAATCTTTGAGCTCTGTACTGTATTGAAGTGTAGCTATTGCTGGTAGAAGCTCTGAGTATGTGCTTGGTTGCCAAATGACTAGAAAAATTGTGTTCTGCTTGTGGAATGTAGACACCTGATCCTGAAGGATGATTGTTTTTGTCAGTGTGTGGCCTAGACCCTTGTCCAGGTTTCCTCAGCAGTGTCCTGGCAATGGTGCATCTCCTTTTCGTGTGTGTCTTCGGTCCTATTCTGCCACCAGATGTGATGGAGCTCCCCTGCGGTTTCCTAGCGATGGCTTGTCTCCTTGTAGGATGTGTCATTCCACCGGCATCCGAGCTTCAACGTTGTCTGGAGGATTTGTGGTTGAGAGGGTTCTTCTATAAGGTGACGAAACGGTTGTTTCATTTCAAACATTTATCAAAGCAAAACAATCTATTCCTCTGCTGAACCGAACTTAGAACTAACTGGATGAAGGTAAAGGCAAGTGAGTCCATATTATGTGATCTGGAATCTGCCCCAGACCAAGGTTATTAACAGACTAACTTAGGCTTGAACATTCAGCCTCAAGCTGTCTCTTCCCCCTTTAACTATAAACTGTGACATCAGCTGTTGTTTGTGTCCAAGCCATTATTTAGCATGACCACTATCAACATAGATCCTGAATTACTATACTATGATTATTAATTATTATATAAGGTGGAGGGTACCTGTCACAAGTGTATTTAAAAAAAAATATTGATTAAAATTGTATTTAAAAAAATGTACAGTAAATAACTGTTTTGCCTGATTTATTTTTACTTTCTTATTATTTTTAAAGTGTGCATCATTTATTCACAGCAATAAGTATTTATTACAGCAAGTACAGGAAGTCCAGCGCTGGAACTTGTGCAGCTATCGCAGGAAGTGGTCGAGAAGAGAATCGCAACAATTCTTACCCAATGTCTGCAGGATTTGCACAGCCTTCTGGAGTGACTTTCAAACCGGACGGTCACATATTCATCGCAGATAGTGAGAGCTCATCAATCCGTTGTCTGAGTTTAGTTGATGGCAAAGTTACTGGAGTTGCGGGAGGACATCCAGATCCAACGGTAATTTTAACTGTTGCGACGTACTTGAATCTTTTACATTGTCTTGCTTAGACAAGCTTTAAGCTTTCTGTGAAGCACAAAATGATTTACGAAAATATGTTCTTTGGCTTTGAAAAAGTAGTGAGCAATACCGAGTCAAAGTCGGATATTTTTCTTTTAAGAGAATTATTTAAAAGTTAGTATTACGTAGAAGTGGTTTAGCACTAGAATATGTTTTATATGATATATACCGTTTCATTTTACATATACTTATTTTATTTTTTACAAGAGTTCAAGCATGAACTGCTAGGGCACTACTTGGTGCGGCCTCAAGACACAGTGTAGCTTTGTGTATTCATTGATGGTGTAAAGGTATAGAATAAATAGTGTGTGGGTTAACCCTAGAACTGGCATCGTTAAAGCTAAAATTGAAAAGTCCGTTTATAGCGTTTTGCAAGCATATTTTTAAAAATTCGCCAAAAATAGTAAATGAACCAAAATCCAAAAGTGTTCAATAGCTTTTTTGTAGAAGAAACTTCAAAGAATTCAAATATGCCACTAAAAATTAGTTTCTTTTGAAATTGTAAAAGTTATTACCTCAAGAAACAAAAAATGTTCAGTAACGAAAGGAAAAAGTTTAACTTTAGGCCTACGTAACAAGTAATAAACATTTTTTTGTATTTTTTTCGTAAGCGTAAAAATGTTTTGTAATTTAGTTCTAAATAGAACTGTATAAAAACATTTATCAATTTCAAATTTCTTATTTTGAAAAAAACAGATTTTATGTTCCAAATACACGACTGCTAGGCCTAGATTGAAACGTAATTTACTAATATATGCTTTGTCCAAAAATTAAATATTATAACAAAGTGTAGAGGATAAATTAAAGAAAAGAACGGTATAATTGTCTTTCCTTAGTTCACAAAAGTGTTTGAGTTATCTTTATTTGAATAACAAAATGACGTGAATCAAATGACATTTTGCCGTTGGTAATGATCTTACAAGAAGGGTGTGTTGAATTACGTGGGAACGAGACGGAGCAATCGGTCACACCAGATCGCTCTAATCATGTACTTTTCACTACTGTCTAGACAAACAAAAAAACTGGTTTATTCTAGTTCAATTCCCACCGTTAGAAAGGTCAGTCTTTTCTCTACAAAATGGTGTAAAACAATCTGTCAAAACATTTGATATAGTAGGCGTAATATCTGTTGACAAATGGGCTGTTTCATTGGTTGAAAAACTGTCCAATCGCAAGGGTTTACAGAAATTGTTTGAATAAATCCTGTAAAATAGTGACATCTGATTGGAAGGCACCATTAGAAATATAAAATCTTGACGAATCCAGTGGTAGCTTTATAATCTCGATATAAATACTTCAGTAGGTGGGCTTCAGCGTTGAAGAAGTGGGAAATAACAGTACAATTGTATGCAGATTCGCCCGCGGGAATAGCTGTAGCACGATATGCATATTTTAAAACGATGATTACGAATGTAAATAAACGTTTTACGAAAAAGTTGTAAATACAAAAATTAACGTTTAATTCATTTCCTTTCCAATGGTGCCAGTTTTATTACGATTGGATGATTTTAAGTGGATTAAATTATCGATTATGCAAATTCTCGCTAAGGTTCGAGCGGGTTGCATTTGCGCCGGAGAGACTGCAGTCTGCCACTTTGAGGAGTAATATTTCATCTAAACAGGCTTTTAAAGTTTTCCACGGGAGGTTAAAAATTTCCCTGGACCCCTTTTTGGAGGGGAGGGTTCTCCTTAATACCCCCGTCTAACCCCCCCCTCTAGAAAATGTCATATGGGTGGCCTAATATTAGTTTTGGGATTTATACTAGTTTTTCATTAAAAAATTGTTGTTTACGTTTAAAACTATTCGAACATGGGTGTCTTTATGGACTAGAAGAGTCATCTGTCTTTCGACCTATCTCAAACACATTTTTTTCTGTAATTCGGCTTGATCAACACTAACACTACGCAAATCAGCAATTGTCATGATTATCACTGGAATAAAGGTCATCTATATAATCTCGCAGCATGTCTGTCAAGACTTCAATCAGTCATCTGGAGCGATAAATATCAATGACACTTGTTCTGCCCGATTTAAACTGTCCAATCCATTTATACTCGTCTCTGTGGTTTACTCATTTTCACCAAACTGCTTCAATATTCTCAAGTAAATTTACCAAGTTTTCACATCTTCGGATAAGAAAAATCCATCACTAAGCATGATCGTTCACTAAGCTCTTCTGGTGAACGATTTTTGACAGGAGATGACATTTAGAAGTGAACAAAAGAGGTTATGTTTGTTTTTATTTATTTGAAACAGCAGTTTGGATTTTTCTGCACGGTTGCCAACTTGAGCCTCAAAAAGTTTCACCTACGAAATAATATTCAATAGTTTTGTCTTATTTATTAATAAAATTGTAGTCCAGCGGTAATCAACCTACTAGTGGGCGGTAGAGGGTTTAAAAACATTTTCTTTAGGTTATAAAGTTCACCGTGACCATTTAATTTCCAGAAAACATACTATTTGTATCAAACGTTCATAAGTATAGTTCATGTTCCATAAGTGACCATAAACATAAAAACCTCTTCCATTCTCGCTCATCTCCTTCCACACCAACCATCTGTAATAGACAAGCAGAACTGGTACGCGGCATCCCCAAACCTAATCCATGATGCGCGAGAGGCATGCACAGACAACGATGCAAGGAAGACTCTTTTGTTTGCGGTTGCACTGGTCAGTATGCAGTTAGATTTGTGAGAGTGAGCATGTGCTTTAACCTAAAAACAAAATATAGTGAAATATTGTGAGCCCATGCCTCGAAAAAAGAAATACACTCGTGGCTATTAGCCAGAGTATCTGAAGGTGGGTTCCATCAAATCTGTTGTAAAAAAAACAACATCCGATGTGTTTATTGTGCCATAAAACATATCCAATGTGGCAATGAAGCCAGGTCGATTGCGAAAACATCTTTCTACAAAACATCCAAATGATAAATTTTATAAAGGAAAATTACTTTCCGACTTTTACAATTACTGTGGAACCTGTGTACGCTTAGAAAATTTTACTTCTAACAGAGATACAAAGTGGGCGATAGGTATAAAAAGATTGACTACCCCTGCTGTAGTTCCTCTTACAACATCTTGCCGCTAGTAGATTGTATCTAGAATTGTTCTTTGAGCAGTCATAGCGCTTGGCTTTGGTCTAACACTACTCGATTGACAACGCTACTTTGTATTGAATATTTCACCTACTAAAAATCACCCAATCGCAATAAAACAAAAAGCGTTGGAAAGAAAACGATTTAAACTTTAATTTTTGTATTTGCAAATATTTTCTAAAACGTATATTCACATACGTAATCATCGTTTTAAAATTTTAGTTTTCTGAAAACCTACTGTCGCACGAATAAAACCCAAAGAAATTACTCAACTTAGTCACTTCTCTAAAGCTCAATAGCGCTCGACAGAAATATTTTGACAATAATATAAAGGTACCATTGGATTCGCCAAGATTTGAACTTTCTAAAACTGCCTTCCAACCAGACGTCACTCTTATAGTTTTGAAAATATAATAATTTTTGTAAATCATTGCAATTGGACAGTTTGCAACCAATGAAACAGCACATTTTGCATTCGAGATATCGCTTACAATTGGTTGTATTTCTATTTATATCTTGATATCGTTTTGTAGGGAAAACTTTGATCTTTCGTTTGGTGTAAAGTAAACTAGATTTTACTGGTTAGATGTTATTCATACATCAGTGGGAAATACAGACTTTCGTAGAATTCAATCCACCGCTTGAGAACGCAAAGCAAGTCTTTGATCACGCTGATCCCAACGGACATTTTGTATTCCCTTTATGCGCACGAATTTTGGTCAGTTTATTCTAATTTTGTGGAACAAGTAATACAATGTGAAATAGTTTACAAATATACAGATAAATTCTATGATTTATTCTCTACACTTTCTTATAATAATATTTCATTTTTAGGCAAAGGATATATTCCTAAATTACTATTCAAACTAGGCCTAGTTTTGTTAGCAGTCTTGTAGTAGGAACATAAAAACTGGTGTTTCAAAAATAAGAAATTTGAAATTGATAAATATTTTTATACAGTTCTATTTAGAACTAAATTATAAAACTTTTTTACATTTATGAAAAAAATTGCAAGAAATGTTTACTACTTTTTATGTAGGCCTAAAGTTGAATTTTTTCCTTTCGTTACTGAACATTTTTGTTCCTTGAGCTAATAACTTTGTAAATTTTACATCAATAATTTTTTTACTGGCATATATAAATTCTTTAGACCTTTCTATACAAAAAAGCTATGGAACACTTTTGGATTGGTTTATAATTACTATATTTGGCGAATTTTTGAAAATTTGCTTGCACACGCACCGAAATGACTTGGCATTGCAAAACAAAAAAGTTAGTATGAACAGTTCAAGAATTAAAGGTTATGCAAATAATTTTATTTCCATAACGTTTGAAATACACCACTAATGAATGTGTTGAAATTAATTAAGCTCATGTTTTCTTGCACTATTTTCCACTGGCTTATATCCAGTTATAAAACTAAATTTCACAACATTTTTTACTTTCAGAACTTATTTGCTTTTGGCGATGAAGATGGCATTGGCAGTAAAGCCAAACTACAACATCCTCTGGGAGTATCGTGGAGCGAGTGTAAGAAGTTGCTTTACATTGCCGATTCTTATAACCATAAGATCAAGGTAGTTGATACTTCGTCAAAATCATGCACTACCTTGAAACTGCCTGATGGAAACAATGAGAAGGTAAGTTTAATATGCTTTCCAGAAAAGGGTGAATTTAATTTTTTGGTAATGAAGTCTAGATTAATTGGAAATAAGTCTATCAAGCAGCTAAACCGTTGATGTAAGTTGAGCGAATTTCCAAAATTAAGTTTATATGTTTTACGATTTTGACTAACCGTTTCGGAAATTTTTTTGCACCTCAGCCTCCAGCCTTTGCTAGTTTGCTTCTCGACTTTGCTCCCACGGATTATGGACTGCTCGCAGCGTATAACTTGCTTTTTATGGTATTTAATGTTCTGATCGATTTTTGGGAAATTAGACGGACTATAAGGTCATGTAAAAAATCAAAATGAGCCAAATAATTTCTTTTAGAATATTCTTGAGTATTTATTTTTTTAGAAAAATCGCCAAATAAGTACGAAACATCTAAAAATATTTTTACTTTCTGTCAAAAAGCGTGCTTCCGGTTTTTGGATTTTTTTGCTAATGAACTTGTCTGAGTGTCTCGGAAAATGAACGTATGTACCAAATTTGAACCAAATCGGATGTAAATTCCATTGTTAGAGTGCGAACACATATATACACGTATGTATACAATTTCCTTCAGTCATTCACGCAAATCCTCTTGGAATATTTATTGTACATGCGTCAGGATTTAGGTCACCGCTACCCTCACCACACTAACCCAATCCAAATGTCTCTGTCTTAACCAATCGACATTTCTGTGAAAATATGAGACTATACAATTTGCTACACCACGAGTCGCCGAGAAGTTTGGTGAGCGAAGAGAGCATGGGGTTGAGCCCTTAGTTATTAATAAAATACGAAAACATTATACTACTAGAGTCAAAAAGTTCCCGGAATTGGTGTAATTTATTTATTGAACAAAGTTAACAACTTAGAAATTTATTTTCCCTCAAAATACTCTCCTTCTGCAACAAACACACTTGCCCCAACGTTTATACAGCTCTTCAAAATACTTTTGGAACTCTTTTTGTGAAAGTTCTTTCATCACTTTCGTACTGCATCAGCATCTGCTATTGTTCTCCCTTCAACGATGTTTTCAACCGCGTGAAAAGGAAGAAATCGCCTGGCACGAGGTCGGGCGATTAGGCTGGATGTTCTAGTGTGGTAACACTGTTCTTGGCTAGATGATCACGTACTAACAGGGATCGATGTGCATGGGCGTTGTCATGATCTGTTTTCTTTGTGTTCGGCAGTGAGCATTTTTGGAACCATTCGCAAACAAATTCGATGCACGTTCAAGTGATCATGAAGGATACTGTGGACACTACCGTGCGATAAATTTAACTGAAATGCGATTTCGTCAATCTTTAGTCTTCTGTTTGCACGTAAAAGTTGCCGTACTTGCTCAATGTTTTCATCAGTGGTTGAGGTTGAAGGTCGTCCACTACGAGGGTCATCTTCAATACTTACGTGACCTCCACAAAAACGTTTGTGCCACTCTTCTTCATCGCCTAGTCTCCCTAAGCTTGAATTAACAACTCAAGAGTCTCAGAAGGCGACATTTGAAGCAAAACACAGAATTTGGGTCTTTTCTGTTATATCCCCGCATTTATAAACAATTTTCTATAGAATGAGGATTAATCGGGATAGAACTACAACTGCTCTTTTACGAAGTAGTTATTTTTCGCCATTAGATATCAGCACATGGCTTACAGTTATATTCCTTGGTCACAAACATTTTAAAGTGTTGAAGAGCCAGTTTCTACACTTAACTTCCATTATTCAAAAAATGTCACTTGTACCCCTTGGCTTCTCAGCCCTTCAAATGTGAAATATGATATTTACTCGCCATTTAAACGTATAATTGTTGTGAAAAAAATAATAAACAATTTTTAAACATGCGCAACTTTACTATTCGACTCTAGGCTATAATTGTTGGGAAAAAAATAATAAACAATTTTTAAACATGCGCAACTTTACTATTCGACTCTAGGCTAACCTATGGCAACAGAAATGCAAAAATAATAATAAAAAAAAATACCTAAAAGGTTCTAACCTAACCTATTTAGTCACAGTATGTTTACCCGTATTCAACATATAACAGTCAAATGTAAAACAAGGTCGTTGTCTGCAAACATATTAGGCTAGAGTCGAATAGTAAAGTTACGCGTTTGCGATAACCCTTATCTAATATCAACAGAAACTGGAAACTTTCTTCCTTATATGTTATGGAGTAGTTATAAATAGTTATTTGGACTTTCCCGATTAATTCTCATTCTATAGAAAATAGTTTGAGAATAGAAAATAGTTTTAGATAATAGTTTGTAAATGCGGGGATATAACAGAAAAGGCACCAGAATTTTATGTTTACTCACTGTTCAATATACGCCATTTTTTAAAAACAAAACTGTAAACTTGCAGCCCTCACTACCGATTTCCCTCCCCAGGAGTAGTAACAACTAATGCAAAACAAATTTTTCACGGGTAACTGCGCTGGGGGTCTGTAGATATTAATTCCAGGAACTTTTTGACTCTAGTATGTATTCCTATATATAAATGTAAAATAAAATTACTGTTGAATATGAATTGTATTACTTATATATTAACATAACACAAATAAAGAATATTATAAGTCAAAGTAACAAATAGAATCAACTAAATTGCATCTATATTCCTATTGTTTGTACAAACAAAACTTTACCTAAAATTCATTGTTTACTTGTTCCAGCTTAATGAGCCTGGAGGAGTTTGCGCTTACGAAGATAATCTTTACATCGCAGATACAAACAACCATTCTATACGTGTTGTAAATCTTGACTCTCTTGAAATAAAAACTGTACGTATAACTATATTTTACTTTAAAACCCAAGTACTGTGTAGAAGTGTGCAGAATCTTGAAAAGCAAGAGTTATCAAGAAAAAACTTCACATCATCTCGATCTCGTTGAAAATATTGAAAATGTATTGTTCCTTTTCTTTATACATATTACATGGAAAATTATCAAATGAAAAAAATACTGATTGCAATCTTTAGCAAAATATTACATTAAGTGTTACATTAACAAAAGAAAAATAATAACTTATCTTGTCCACATACAGTAGAACCCTGCAAATCCGTCACCAACGGCATCGAGAGTATGGTCGGATCACAAAAAAGTTCGGATTATCAGAGGAACACAATTTATTTACATTAAAACATAATAAAACAAAGTTTTAATCGAAAATACAGAACAAGAATGATGCGAAACACAAGCACTGTACACACTTCATAAAACACTAAAAATTTTATGTTCTTGTTTGTTTTCAGGTCGAAAAAATTCTGTAATGTTCTTTTACTTAGTAGACGACAAAGTAGCCTTTGCACTTACATTCTTTCCCACACCCGATCTTATGAAGATTTGAGTGTGGGAATGCTCGTACTTCTAGAAAACTCGACCCGGAATTACGTGCATGATAGCGCGTACGCAAATCCCCCACTTCATCCGTACCCTTTACACCGACAGGAAAGTGCCCAAATGCAAAGGCCTCTATTCTCGATTTAGACACGTCAACTGTCTACTAACTCTTATCGCCAATGATGAGTCCGCGAGTCACAAGGCTGTATGTACAGTACTTTGATTTAAACTGCTTTAAGGCCTAAGATTGGGAACGACACGGCCGTTGTGGTGAGAGGGGGCTCGCCACACGCTATTCCAACCAGGGAGAGGCAGTTGTCATAGCACCCCGTATTGCCAGATTTCTGTTAAATTGCTTGACATTGCAAACAGGTGAACTGCGATCTGTTTTTCTAATAATTGAACCAATTGCTTGATGAGAAACACCGAAAACAATCGCCGATATGGCGGTATGGTCGGACTAAGCGAGGAGTCGATTTACCCGAGGGCGGACTAGCGGGGTTCCACTGTATATAAAAATAAAAACTTAAAAATGCCTGTATCTGAAATAAAACACACACATATATAGAAACATACTTAAGTAATTTATAATTTTAAAAATTATTACAAACGGTACTAAATTATACATACACATAATATAATGCAAGCCGTACTAACACTCAAAAACCCTGTATATTTTTTTTAAAAGTTGTATATGTAATAATATGTATGTTTGACTCGGGGCATCAAACCATTTGTAGATGCAGTTAGTCTAAATACAGTGCACAGGTTTCTTAAGGCTAAACACCCCGGCAGTAGTTCCAAATACTGCCGCCACGTAGCGCTTCAAAATTATGAAAATTCATTTTACTGATTACTCGCTTACCGTTTGAGTAAAAATTGGTTTGAAAACTGATTTGTACTTCTAATATGTATCTTTAAGTAGCTATGCTAACGATTTTTTTGATTTTTTATTTAATAAAAAAAATTACTTTGTAACTGCTAAAAGGAATTTTTTTTAAAGAAAAACTGGTAGTCATTTTGAAGATTTGAAGGAGAAATGAATTAATAATTTTTCAGACTGAAGATCGAACCACTGGTTGTAACACTAACGTCCATGTCACAGAGAAAATATAAAATAAGAAATAAGTCAGCTGTTTCCTATAGTGACTAAAGACACAGAGGTTTGGTCGAAATGAATAAATGACGCAATACTTAAATAATATTAACCATTATAATTTTTATATATACATTTCTTGATGACGCAAAATAATTACAGTAGAATCATTTTTTTTAATAAACAAATAATAAAACATAAAAGCAGACTGTAAAAGTAGGTAATATAAAAGCAGACTTAAAAAACATATTAATATATGAGCGTGTGTAAAAGGTGAAAATTGTACAGAAACTTTATTTCAATGAGTGGTGCGTTATAAGCGAACAATATAAAGCGGTATTTGAAATTATAAACAGTTCGATAAATAAATAAAAAAAAAAAAAAAATATAATAACAGTGATCATGGAAGCAATTAGAAGAGAGAGAGGGGATCAACCTGTGTATGTGAAAGAACACAGATATCAAAAGATACGGAACGCGACAGAACGTTGTAATAATAGCGGAACGAGACAGAACGTTCTGGTAGCAGTGGAACGAGACAGAACGTAGAGAAGCAAGCAAAAACTTCTACCAAGATGGCGATATAGTTAGTGCGAGTTGCACAAAGTCGGCGAGTAAAAGTGCAAGAAAATGTAGTTTTTTCTTACAACAGGGTGACAAATTTAGTCCCAAAGTAAAATAAATGTACTTTTAAGTTGGTGTGGTTATGGAAAATTAAATTGATCAAGTAAATTGAGTGTTTTTCGATACATAACTTTTCCATGTGCTTTGGCGGGATGATGCAAGATAGGCTTCAGAGGTGAATTGTGTAATCGACGAAAAAATCCTAGGTAAAGAACAGTGCGACGAATATAATAAGTGAAACTGTAAGTAATAATGGCCATAGGACATATTTTTAGTCTGCAAATATAAAATTTTTCATTTTATTAAAAAACTAACTTCTTTTAACTTCTATTGCGTCATCACTTAAGATATGGTTCATGAAACTTTGTACAACTGTAAATAATTTTTTGACTTGTTTGTATATTTGTATCATTATGTTTATGTTTCTTAATTGCTGTAAATATTCATTTTTAATCATAGTTTGAGTAAATAATAGTTGTCTTGCTGCAATGCCTTGAATTTCTTTATATAGCCACGAATGTCCATTTAGCCACTACTTTAATAGCCAGGTATCCACCCCTAAGAAAATAAAATTAATTAACAAATATTTTTCAGTGATTAATAATTACAAGTAAATATATGCAAACAGAGCATAAGTGAGGTTATATGTGGATTATCACGAATATTATGATTATTATTTTTTTGTTAAGATTATGGGAGTTAAGTGAAGGTGATTTTTAAGGTTTTAAAAGTAAGGTGAGTTGAAGTAAGGTGAAAAATATGATATTGTTCTACGTTGAAGTTGGGAGAAAGATGTTATGGAGAGTTTAGGTGGGTGATGATTTATTATTATTGAAGTAAGGCAATAGGCCTAGGAGGTACATAAGTGATTTTAAGTATTACATGAGCGACGACTTTTGTTTTTAAGGTGAATAAGTGAAGGAGGTGATGGAGAGATATTGATAATTATTAGATAATCCACATATAGCATTTTTATTTTTATTTAAAACATTTTTTTTTAATTTCTGAATTTTTTACCGAACCCCATTTTTTTTTAACACAGTATAACTTATCATTTTATTTTATTTTTTGTAACCATAAGTTACAAAATGGCGTCCAACTCGGGGGCTATTAAACGAAGGCGGAATGGATGTCGTGGCGTTTTTGGAGATTTTTGAGGCGTTGTGGCAGACAACTTAATTTCAAATTGTTGAAATAAATTTCAAAATATGGCAAACAGGGTAGAAGAGTTAGGCCTGAATGATTCAGGTTTAGAATTGGATCAGTCCGTAAATGAGAGTGCACAAGGTAGGGTAGAGGAGTTAGAAATGAAAGAAACAATTAAAGAAAAGCCTAGTGAAAGCATAAGGGAGGTTAGGTTAGATGATAAGAGTGCAAATGATAAATTTGATGCAATAATGCAATTCTTAAATGTAAAATTTGAATGCTTAAGTAAAGAAAACAAAGTAAATAATGACAATTTAAATGAAAATCTAAATAGCAAGATTGAGAATCTGAGTGTAAAATTAAACTCTAAACTAGACGATCTCCAGATAGAGATGAAAGATTTAAAAACAGAAAATGATTTAAGATTCAATGAAATTTCTAAAAGCCTAGATGTAAAAATAGAGTCAATAGACAATAAAGTGAATGACATTTCCAAATTTTTTGAAAATAAGTTAACAGAAGTGAACCAGAGTGTGACTAATAAAGTAGAGGTAGTGGAAAATAAATGTTTTGAAATTGAAAGCAAAGTTGAGGGTAATTTAATTAAAATAGAACAAAAAATGAATGATAAATTTACGTTGGTGGATACGGAAGTTGAACAGGTGAAACAGAAAACAAAGGATTTGGAAATAGACTTTACTGACAAAATTAATTCTAAATTTAGGAGTGTAAATAATAACTTAGAAGAATTTAAGAGTGATATGGAAAGTAGGCTAGATAATAATTCTGTAGTTATGATTGGGGATATAAAAAATGAAACCATAATACCAGATTTTTACCATGAGAAAAGAGAACCGCATCCAAAAACATTTTTGAATGCTTTAGAAATGTTTAACAAATGTAGACAAGATAAGTGGGAGTTCAAAAAAGTATTGATTAGAAAATATTTTAAAGAGGAAGCAGAAATTTGGTTTGACGTTCACAATGTAGAATGGAAAGATTTTTCGGAATTTAAAGTAGCTTTTTTGAATAGATTTTGGTCTCAGGACAAACAGGAGAATCTGAGAGTAAAAATAATGTTAGGTAAAGTTTATCAGGGACAGGTTAGGGATATACATAACTATGTAATCAGGTTATTTCATCAAACGCAATTTTTGGACCCACCAATGCCAATGGAAACATTCACGAGGCATATTGTTAAACAATTACCTAATGATTTAAGACTAGTGTTGTTGGCAGCAATGCCTGATAGTTTGAATAGGCTAGAAAAAATCATCATGGATTGGCAAGAGAGCCAAAAACATATTAATGAAAATAGAAATAGTAATCCAGAGGCTAACGTATTTCGTAAAGCAATTAATCAAAATAGGCCATCGTTCTTCCAAAATAGGCCATTCCAGCAACATAGGCAAACATATGACAATAATAGGTCAACATTTAACCAAAACAGGCCACCTTTTGAACAAAATAGGGCATTTAATCAAAGTAGGCCACCATTTAATACAAACAATAGTGGAAATGTAGCAAATAGGGAACAGAATGGACAGTATAATAGGCCACCAGGTGATTCTAATAGATATATGGCAGGTAATGGTAACGGTCAAAATAGACAAACCTCACATGGGCAAAATAAGGGAAACGAACATCGACAATAATACAATCGGCTGGTATTCATTTGTCGGAACAAGACAAGCCGACGGAATCTAGTGTTAGTAAAATTTTAACGACACACATACATAATAGTAACAATAATAATAATTTAAAGTTAGAGTCAAATGATATGCTAATAAATGAAAATAATTTCACTGAAATTAAATCTAAACCTATTAAGGGTGACATAGTAGAAATAGAGATAGAAGTTTTTAATAAAAAATATTCTTGCATAGTAGACTCTGGTTCAGAAGTTACTGTAGTAAGTGAAAATATTTTCAAAGAATTGGTAGAATTAAGCCAAAATAAAATTATGGAGTTACCAGTGTCAAATCTGTTAATAACTGGAGTAACTGGCACTAGAAGTAAGAGAATTTCAAGAAGTAAGAGAATTTCAAAACAAATATGCTTAGAGGTTAAGATAAACAATAAAACTTTATTAATGAATTTTTTAGTAATTAATGGGCTAAATTTAGATTTTATAATGGGGTGTGATTTTTTGGAAAGTTGTAGAGCTAGAATAGATTTTGAAAACAAATTGATGCATTTTAAACATGAGAACGTTGAAGTAGATACAAAATTCATTGATAAAGAGGAAATGTATGTGTGTGGTTTAAAATTGTGTAAAAATAAAAATAATGTTGTTTTGAAAGAAATAGATATGTTCAATAATATAGAGTCACAAATGGAGGACACGGTTTATTCTTTTTATAATGAGGCAATGTATAGTAAGGACAATTTGGAAATATTAGAAAACAATCGGGAATTAGAGTGGGAACAAAATTTAAGGGAAGTAATTGATAGTAGTAACTTGGGGAATGAATTAGAACAAAGTAAGTTGGCCACTGTTTTGAATTATTATAGGGATATTTTTTCAGATAAAGCGGGAAAAATAAGGGATTTTAAGGCCAAATTAAACATTAAACCAAATGAACCATTTATAAATAGGTCATATGCAGTGCCTCATTCGAAAAGAGAAGCGGTGCACTGCGAAATTGAGAAAATGATAGCAAACGACATTTTAGAAAGTTCAAGCAGTCCTTATTCAAATCCCTTAGTATGCGTCATAAAAAAGGACGGCTCAGTTAGGTTATGTCTCGACGCAAGACAAGTAAATAAATTAATAGTACCTGACAGGGAAGCACCTGAGAACATTGATGACTTGTTACAAAGATTTGAGGGGGTAAATTATATTAATAGTATCGATTTAGTAAGTGGGTTTTGGCAAATAGAATTGGATGCAGAATCCAGAAAATATGTAGCGTTTACTTTTAATGGGCGAAATTTACAATTTAAAAGGTTACCGTTTGGTTTGAATATAAGTACCTCAGTGTTCAAGAAAGGGTTAAGCCATGTCATGGGACCGGAAGTCCAATCTTTTGCTATCATTTATGTCGATGACATCTGCATAGCGTCAAGAACGTTTCATGAACACATTGAACATTTGGCAAGACTTTTTGAGAGATTAAGACAGTTCAATGTTACAGTAAAGCTTAGTAAATCTAGTTTTTGTAAAAGGGAGATTAATTTTTTAGGTTATCACATTTCAAATTTGGGTATAAGGGCAGATGAAGAAAAAGTTAGAGTCATTCAATCATTTCCAGAGCCAAAGAACTTAAAACAGTTACAAAGTTTTTTGGGTCTGTGTAATTACTATAGAAAATTTAGACAAAACTATGCAGAGTTAACGGCACAATTTCGACATTTGTTAGGAAATAATGGTAAAACTAAAAAACAATGGGTATGGAGAGAGAAAGAAAGGGAGGTGTTTAACAAGATTAAACAAGAGTTTTTAAAATGTGTTATGCTGAAACACCCGAACTTCAGTGAGACTTTTTACATGAGTACCGATGCTTCAGATATTGCTCTAGGAGTTGTATTGTATCAATTAGACCAGAATGATGATAAGATGGTGATAGCATTTGCCAGCAGAAGCTTGCAAGACTTCGAGCTGAGATACACCATAACAGAAAAAGAACTGTTGAGCATTCTGTTTGGATGTAAGAAATTTAGAAACTACATCTTAGGAAATAAAACGATAGTAAGATCAGATCATAAGGCGCTCATGTTTCTAAAAAATTGTAAGTTGACTCATGGGAGATTACTTAGATGGATGTTATACCTTCAAGAATACAATTTAGACATAGAATACTGCCCAGGTAAAGAGAATATAGCTGCAGATGTTTTATCAAGAACAAGTAATAAAGATATGGGTAGAAAAAATGAAGAGGGTGTGCTAAAGGTATATAATGCTAAATTAGAAAAACAATGGAAATTTAATGATCAGAGAATTAAGAAAATGTTTAAAAAATTAGTAATTGAACAACTGAACGATGTTAAATATAAGCAGATAATAGAAACTTTAAATGACAGAGATCAAAATTATAGTAAATTAAAGAAATATTTCATAATTTATAAGAATGTATTGTTTAGAAGGTATAATGATTCAGATAGTTATAAGATATGTATACCATTAGTTATGTTAGATAGTGTGATAGATGACTGTCATGAAAGGTATGGTCACATTGGCAGCAGCAAGTGTTACCGTATCTTGAGAGAAACATTTAGTTTTCCGAAAATGGAGAAAATTATTAAAAATAAATTAAGGGGATGTGTACTTTGTCAAAAAAGCAAAATTAGTAATCAAAAGCAAGAGGGACTAATGAAAAATATAATACTGAGTAAACCATTAGATTTAATCGCGGTTGATTTGTTTGGAGAGTTGCCCGTTGGGAGGGGAGGCGTTAAATATATTTTTGTCGTGTTGGATGTTTTTTCTAAATTTGTTAAATTATATCCCATAAAGAGGGCAATCTCGAAAGTTTTGGCAAAAAAAATAACACAGTGTTACATGGTAGAAGTAGGGAAACCGAATGTCATTCTAAGTGATCATGGCAGTCAATTTCAGTCAAATGTTTGGTACGATAATTTAGGATGGGACATTCACATCAGACACACATCTGTATATCATCCACAAAGCAATCCCAGCGAAAGATGCATGAGGGAGTTAGGGAAAATGTTTCGAATATATGTAAATGAACAGCATAATAGATGGCCTGAGTATGTGTCATTCATAGAGAGGTGTATTAACTATTCCATACATGACTCTACGAACTTTGCACCCTATGAGATTATGTATCAGAAGAAATGTCCAAGGATATATAGGAATTTGGTAGAAAGCCCAAATCAAAATGAAATGAATAACGATGAAAGGTTAGCGCTAGTAAG
The DNA here is from genome assembly GCA_018207615.1 of Philaenus spumarius. Taxonomy (NCBI): domain Eukaryota; kingdom Metazoa; phylum Arthropoda; class Insecta; order Hemiptera; family Aphrophoridae; genus Philaenus; species Philaenus spumarius. The sequence continues at coordinate 17,548 of JAGFPH010013436.1, forward strand.
GAAGCAACTCAAGTTGAAGGCTGATCAGCGTAAGAGATTACATGATAAGAATGTGAAACCCATAGTATATGAGGTTGGAGATTTAGTATTAGTGAAAAATCACTATTTATCGTCGCAACTTAAGAAAGAAATAAAGAAGTTCTTTTTACTATATAGAGGTCCATATAAAGTGAGAGCAAGAAAGATGGAAAATGCCTATGTTTTGGAAGAGATAGAGACAGGAGAAGAGGTAGGCACCTATAATGTGGTGGAATTGCGAAAATTCTATGTTTCAACGAACCTTGCTA
>JAGFPH010013437.1:0-10240 GCA_018207615.1 Philaenus spumarius
ACCAGGCCTTAATGTACCATTTCCTGAGGGCCTAAAGAAGCCAAATTGGGATCAAATCCAATTTAATTGTTGCTGAGACATCAAAGGGAGCAGACGCTGTGTTAGAGCCCACCAAACCACAAGTTTCAAGACCATTTTGAAGTGTATAACAACTGCCAACGTTAAAATAACCTTTTATAAGTGAAGTGACTGAACAGTATCAAATTTTAATAAAGCATTCTTTTTCAAGAAGAAGACTATATATAAAAATTGGGTGAGATAAATCCACATAACTATTCATCAAATTAGATATACTCCAACCTTTCCTTTGCATATTTAAATTCAAAGAACTATACCAGTAAAGCTGATAAACTTTTATAAATATATATATACCATCAAGATTTCAACTTTTATCAGAACTTTATCCTTTTATATTAACACTAAATTCATACATCTACATACCCATACACTTTCCACCTTGTACTAAGTTATTTTCTCCTTTGTTTTAATTATCCTAATTCTTAATTTAAATAATTTGTATAATATTTGTTTCAATTTAATATTGGTAAGAGCCGGCACCAACCTACCCGAGATTAAGAGTGCTCATTGGGAAATAATTCCCTAAAATAGTTTTGTATATATTTGATTTTGAGCTAAAAAATTATTAAACTGTAGATATTTTTCTGATTTTCTATTGATAAATAAAAGAAGATTTTATTGTAATTGTAAACCTGTGTCCTGAGTCAAATCATTTATCAAATTGATTAAGCTAGTAAGCAGTGTTACAGTTCATTATATTGAGAATAAAATAAAAGTAAAGTTTTATAAATTAGTATATATCTTGTTATATCCTAAATTGACGCCTACAACATTAGGCCTATTGAATTAAAGTAAAATAGAAAGTTGTAAATTTATAAATTGGCACCACAACGGGTGGGCAATTAAAATATAAATTGTAAATTTATAAACTCTTATTCTATCTTATCTTCTAAAGCGAGAGATAATTGTCTGTCTGCTAAATGGATCTGGAATCTCCGTCTAAGGATTTTTGATTTTTTGATTTTATATGGGGCTTTTATATGGGGGGAGAAATCGATTGGAAATGGTCACCAGTCTGGGAAAATTCGTTTTCTACGTCTTTTTATTAAATTAAAAAGTGAAATTTGTCCATTTTAAACAATACAAAGCACAGCTGATGCAAATGTTTTCAATGTCATTACAATAATCATCTGTTTTCTTTTAAACGAAGCACAGCTGATGCAAATGTTTTCAATGCCATTACAATAATCATCTGTTTTCTTTTAAACTGTATTTTATTAGAGGTAAGCCTAATGTTGTATCTGAGGAGGCTAGGTTCAAAGCCGACAAGTAAATTGTTTTTTAATTTCCAGGTTTTGATTCATTCCCATACTGTGTTTTTTGCTCTTTCATGTTAGCATAATCATATGTTTCAAAAACGGACAGAACCCTTTTAAAATTGTAAGTGTAAGCTTTAGTTCGAAATTCGACCAAGTCCAATACTGTCTTTCATTTTATATGGACAAGTCTTTTGTAACCAATCAGTTGTCCCTAGGTACTAAACAGCTGTTATTCACGTCTTTAACTGTCATGGCCGATAGTTTGTTCCAGTGTTGTATTGAAAATAAATGGTGTTGATCAATTGTTTGATAAATATAATAAATTATAAATAAAATTTCATGGAAATTAATCCAAAAGAATGTCCTGGCCATAGTCGGAAAATAGCTGTCAAATTTTAATAGTTAAATAATTTTTAATACCGTATTTCATTTTTAGTTTCAAGTTTTTTGTACAAAATATAAACTATCAGCGTTGTTATAAGAACTAGTTTCAGTTTTATAGTAATTTGTTTTAATGTCACTATTTTAGTTGAGAATTTATTGTAATTTGTGTTAAAACAATAAAGGCTAATATGTTTCTAAGTGTAAAGTTGTCTTTAATTTAATGGCCTACTTTTATGTTTCAATTTACATGTTCATTATTCAGGTATTTACAAATAAATTTTAGATTTTACTTTCTCCAAATCGATGTTCCATGTTGAGATTTTTGTGGAAATATCCTTTTTGGGACAACCTGAGTCCAAAAATATGGTTAATTTTTTTTTTAATGTCTGTATGTATACAAAGCTAGAGCAAAAACTATTTGATCGATTTAGAACAAATTTGCACCAAACATGTTAATTAGGCCTGTATAGATGCACGAAAAAAATTTGAAAACTTTTTTGAAATTTGAAAACTTTTTGGCCCAAAAATCAGTTATAATTTTTTGTATAAAAAATGGCTCTAACGATTTTGATAAAACGTCTCTAATTTGTAGCCCGTAATGTACCCTACCATGTGCAAAAAACTGCATGTTTCTAAATCTTCTCGTTTAGCTAATAATAATAATAATAACTGATTTTTGGGTTTTTGGCCAAAAAAAGAGGGTTGTTTTTCAAAGTTTTTTAAAACATTTTTTCGTGCAGCTATACAGGACTATTGGACATGTTTGGTGCAAATTTGTTCGAAATCTATAGAATAGTTTTCTCTCTAGCTAATAATAATAATATTTATTAGTTACTCTCCTACTTTAATGTATCCCCCTCCCTACTTTAATACAATTATGAAGTTATAGTAAATCTGTTTAATAATATAAATATGTTTGTGAGAAAGTATGTACCAGTTTCTGGTACCGTTTATTTAAACTAAGTTGCCATGGTATGAGTTTCAAAAACAGACAAAATCTTTAAAAAATTGCTACATTCCATTTCAAAAACGATCAAGTCAACTTTTGATTTCAAAATTACATGTTAAATATACATTCTACAGTGTAACAAGCTTAAGAAATACAGATAGAATGTACTAAGTTTGTCTATACAAAATATCAACTCAGAATTCCCAAGAATTGTTGAGATACAGATTTTTGGCTCTTCTGTAAAAAGTTCTCAAGTAGACTTGTCCATGTTTGAAAATGACCTCCTCACTATTTATAGTTACCATGGCAACGATTACTTCTGCTAAATAAACATACCCTTTATTTAGTTGTTTTATGTTATAGGCCTAACCTAAACGATGTTCACGGAAATTTGCAATAATAGTTATTGACGTGAGCGAACTAGGCCCTGCTTATAATCGAGCTTTAGCTCGGTCTCCTGGTACTTTATATAATAGAGATATAAAAAAAACCCTTTCTATACAATATTTACATGATGCAAGTAATACAACACAAAGCAGAACGTAGTGTCTCTTCCCCTTCAGCGGACAGCGTCCCCTCTTGAATATATTCTTCCCTCCCGCCAGCGCATCGTCAAGTCCATGCTAAAACTGACGAGCTATACTTTTTCATCATACCACCTTTTATTAAATACACAGGGTGGCTAACAATAAACTTGGTCCTACACCCCCTCTTAACTTGTTACTTGATATATTTAAACTGTTTCCAGCTATTAAGTACAAACAAAAGTAACTTGTTTAAACAATCCAATATTTATTAGGATAAGAGCAGTAGGTAATTTTACAAATTGAAAGAAATATTGATGGTACAGATTTGGTTATTCGATATGTTAATCGGGTTAATCCCCTTATTTGGGAGTTTCTTTTGTAAAACCTGGACGTTTTCAGAGTGACAAAAACTGTTAAACACATTTTGGGTTTGGGTGTCCGTTTGAAAGTCAGGTGCTCTTTCCAATATTGATTCAGGAATATTAATACATATTAATGTATTTGAATCAGCCATTATAAGTACGTTTACACTTTTACAATAGCCTATAGGCTAATAAACTAACAACGTCGAAGGTTTGTTATTGTTTCATTTGTTTGTGTTGCTAGAAACAGTCAGCTGTTTAAAAATTATATAATTGAATACGGTAAGTTACAGCGACTAGATTGAGACAGTGTGGCCATATGAAAGTGGCCGCCATGTTTTTCCTAAAACTAATGTCATCTGCTCAGAATTATAATGTAAAGATTAGTGTTGTATATCTCTTTGTAATTATAAGAGAAATTACCTCTTTGTTTTATTTTATAAAGGGAAAAACAAGCGATTTAATTGTTACAGTTCGATATTTATATTGAAATTAAATAATAAAAACTGTGTTTCTTCTTAAAAAGTGTATTCTGTTTTTTCGTGCAAAAAAAATTAACAAATATAATAGAAACAGATAAGAATTTAGGATAAACATGGCTGCCGGCCAATAGGAAACAAGACCTCACTTGGCCACACTGTCTCTATCTAGTCACTGTACGGTAAGTAGAATAGCAGCGCTCGTGGTGACCAATCTTGGAACCTTCTTTCCAGGCCTAGTCCTTTTTACAGTTTTACCCGGCTTATCGGGAATCGATTGGTTTCAATCACAGCTGATAGTACTGAAAACAATGGTTTATTGCGTTGGTATGATGAAGTAGTATATTTCGTCACAAGTCCGGAAAGTGGCCGTTATCGGTGCACGATCGAGTTTCGAGTACATACTTCAATTCGATCAAGCACCGGTATAGCACTTTCGGACGAGTTATGAACAGTACTTTTCATCATACCACCTTTTATTAAATACACAGGGTGGCTAAAAATAAATTTGGTCCTACACTCCCTCTTAACTTGTTGATATATTTGAACTGTTTCCAGCTATTAAGTACAAACAAAAGCAACTTGTTTAAACAATCCAATATTTATTAGGTTAGGAGCAGTAGGTAATCTTACAAATTGAAAGAAATGTTGATGGTACAGATTTGGTTATTCGATATGTTAATCCCCTTATTTGGTAGTTTCTTTTGTAAAACCTGGACGTTATCAGAATGACAAAAACTGTTAAACACATTTTGGGTATCCGTTTGAAAGTCAGGTGCTCTTTCCAATAATTCAGGAATATTAATACATTTGAATCAGCCATTATAAGTAGGCCTACGTTTACACTTTTAAAGTTTTAAAATAGCCTATAGGCTAATGGGTCTGTTGAATAAAAAATAAGCAAAAGCTATAACTTAAAATTTTAAGTCATTACTTAAAATTGTGTGAATAAAAATAAGCAATAGCTAGTACTAAAAGCTTTGTCTAATAATTTTAAGCTTTGACTAATTTTCCTAGCTAAAGCTTAAAACAAAGTGAATAAAATGTAGCTAAAGCTAAAATTATTAAGTGCAAGCTTAAATATATTTCAGTATGCCCACCTGGTGACTTAAAGTTGCTTCCTTGACATTTAAATGGATGTATTTATGCCAATTCGAGCAAAAAAACAATAGGCTATAGAATAACTTATGTGAGTTCATACTAAAAACTATTAGAATAAATATCCAAATTGAGAAGAATTAATACATATAGGACTAAATTTGTTTTATTTTAATTTACAGTTACTTATGTTTTTTATTTATTATTTAGAAGTGAAAATTCGTCTCGAGTTCATTTTCACAATTATTGGACTGCATAACTAATTTTTTGGCGCAGAAATGCAGTTCTTAATTCTGATTGTTCAATTTGCAGCTTTGTCTGTTTTAACTAATCCAAAATCAAATTCCGTTGATTTATGGTTAAATCTTTTGTTTCTCTGCCTTCCTTCTTTAAACAATTCTTCCTTTTTTGTTTGTTGAGGAATTTCTGACGATGTAATTCCTGATTGTTCATTAGATTTCATCATAGTTTGCTTATGTTGAAGCTCTGACAGGTTAGGTTTAGGCAGACATAATAGTAGCAAGAGTTTATATTATTATTATTAGCTGGGTTTAGGTAAGGGAACAGGTAAAGGTAGGCCTACATCATCAAATCCAATTTGCGATTTTGTACAAAAAATGCAAATTAATTTGAAATCTTTAATTACTAGTGAAAAAAGCCTCCCGAGGTCAGCTGAAAAAGTCCGAAGTCAAAATGAATCCACAGAAGTAGATATCAATAGTATCATTTGTCGAATATTTTCAAAGACATTTTTAGAATGCTCGTGCGACCCTGTCATTAAACTTTGAATTAATGCAGAGAGGTCTTAATTGGTTCCAATACAACTTTGCCTTTAGAACAACACTGATTGAAATGTTTGTCCCATAACCGTTCTTCTTTGAAATGTTTTGCATTGCAGAAATTGCATCGCTCAGTAAGCTCACCACAATTAATTATGTTGTTCGGCATTGTCATCGAATAGAAATGTGCTTGCAGTTCTAATAGTTTGTATATGATGAATATTGTTTGGGGTTCTAAGTCGTGCAGCTAGTGTTGGAGCTATCTCTCGAACTTGGTCCAAGTTCTCCATATTTCTTCGACAGCGCTTGTTGGCAGCATTATCGATGTAACGAATACCCCCTCGCTTTGTGCGTGTCATTTTACTGGATGTATCGCTGTTGCTTGAGATGTTGGGTGTCAAGAATTTTTGCAAAGATTCAATATTTACAATAATGTCCTCCATCAAAGTAACGACTTCTTCCTCCTTATGACCGAAGTTTAGTATTTCAAAATTAGGCCTACTAAAAGAGTTAAGTACATTTTCACAAATTGTTCTTTCAGGTTGAATTTTGAAATTTGCTTTTTTATTATAACTCTTTACACTCTTCAAATGTTGTGTTTTTTTATCTTGTGCCAGAATTTGTTTTTTGTTTACGTAGATTTTTTTGGACGTCCAAGTTTAACATTTTGTCCGTGTTAGAACTTAACGTTTCTACATCATTATTGTCACTGAATTTTATATCAAAATTAGGCCTACTAAATGAGTTAAGTACCTTTTCCTAATTGTTATTTCAGGTTGAATTTGATTTTTAATTTTGAAATTAGCTTTATTATTATTATAACACTTTACACTCTTAAAATGACGTGTTTTTTCTCTTAGGCCAGAATTGTTTTTTTGTTTACGTAGATTTTTTGGACGCCAAAGTTTAACATTTTTGACCATGTTAAAACTTAACGTTTCTGCGTCATTATTTTCACTGAATTTTATATCAAAATTAGGCCCACTAAATGAGTTAAGTACATTTTTCCATGTTGAATTTGATTTTTAATTTTGAAATTAGTTTTATTATTATTATAATTCTTTACACTCTTAAAAATGTTGTTTTTTCTCTTAGGCCAGAATTGGTTTTTTGTTTAAGTAGATTTTTTAACAATGTTATTGAAGATCAAAATATCAAAATGGCCGGAATCTCGGTTTCCAGAAAATTTGAGCTACATATATTCTATATCCATTTCCAATTGACGTCTCGTAATTAGTCAAATCATTAGTGAAAATGTGGAATTTTAACTGAGGGAAAATTTTTGTTGTAGCTGTGATTTCTACATGGCCTTCATGTACACCATCATTAATCATAAGTTTTTTGTAGTCTGAAAAGTTTTTAATATGTTTTCCATAAGTTGTTTGGTCACCAATAATAAACTGGGAATAGTAATGCCAATTATTTCCAACTTCATTTACAACCTATGGTCTAATATCTTTGTAAAAAGTTTGTGTTAGAAAAAAAATGAGGATACACACCTAAAGAAACAGTTTCCATCTCCACATACTTTTTCTATTGTGGCCATTATTTAAAAAAAGACAACTTACTACTAAACTACTATTTAAAACAATTACTTACTATGAATAATTCATTATAAACACTATAGACTCAAAATAAACCCATAACCGGATTTAAATAATGCTAAACAAAATCAGTATCTACTTAAAATAATAATTGCAATCAGCTGATTTTGCAATATCAGTTGTTTTTCAAATATCAACTGTTTTTCAATTATTAGTTGTTTTTCAAATATCAGCTGTTATTAAACAAATAGTTAATACAGTAGTGTGATTTATGACTAATGCTAGAATTGGGTTCATGTTGTAATTATTTCAAAAAAATATAATCATAAAATAAAGTTGAAAATAATATTTTTATAAATAAATGACTAAATATTCATTTAAAACAAACCGTGTGAAAATTTATCCTGTATTTCTATAGAAATATACATCAATCCCAAAACTATTAAATTTTTTTTTAAATCAAATGATGAAATACGTAAAATTGGCATTTCATAATTTTTTTATACGGTAATAATGGTAATGTTTTGGTTTATTTAAAACAAACCCTGAAGATCTGCAGAAATAGGTATACATAGGGTTATAATTTCAAACCAAAAACCTCTAAAAAATTCACAGATAAATACAACGGTGAATAGTTAATATTTCATGTTAATTTGTTCATAATAATGACTGTATTTTATTTCAATTAAAACAAACCACACTAAAATCAGCCGAATAGATCTAGAGAAATAGGTATCAATAGCGTTTTAAACTAAAACCAAAAAAATCTGGAAAACTGCTCTTTTAAGTATAGCAATGGAAAAAATGTACATTACATAATTGTTTGATAATAATGACTATAATTAAGTTTATTTAAAACAAACCGCACTAAAATCAACCGAGTAGATCTCCAAAAATAGGTATCAATAGGGTTTTAACCTAAAAAAAAAAACTGGAAAGGTGCTCTTATAAGTACACTGATGAAAAAAATTAACATTTCATAATTTTTTGATAATAATGACTCTATTTTATTTGAATTAAAACAAACCACACTAAAATCATCCAAATAGATCTAGAGAAATAGGTATCAATAGGGTTTTAAAATAAAACCAAAAAACTGGAAAGTGCCCGTATATTTTTGATAATGACGACTACAGTTTATTTCATTTAAAACAAACCACACTAAAAACGGCCAAGTAGATCTCCAGAAATATGTGTCAATAGGGTTTTAACCTAAAACCAACATATTCAAAAACTGCTCTTTTAAGTAGCAATGGAAAAAATGTACATTTCATAATTTTTTGATAATAATGACTATAGTTTAGTTTATTTAAAACAAACCGCACTAAAATCGGCCTGGCAGATCTCCAGAAATATATATCAATAGGGTTTTAACATAAAACAAAAACTGGAAAAGTGCCCTTATAATAAGTACAAAAATAAAAATAAATTCACATTTCATATTTTTTTGATAATGATGACTATATATATTTTTATTTTGTTTAAAACAAACTGCACTAAAATCACCAAGGTAGATCTCCAAAAATAAGTACCGGTATCAATAGGGTTTTAACTCTAAACCAAACAAATTTTAATTTCATAATTTTTTGATAATGATGACTATAGTTTATTTCATTTAAAACAAACCTCACTAAAATCAGCCTGGTAGATCTCTAGACATAGATATCAATAGGGTTTTAACCTAAAACCAAAAAAACTGAAATAGCGCCCTTAAAAGTGCAAAAATGAAAAAAATTTAAATTTCATAATTTTTTGATAAAAAATACTGTAGTTTATGTCATTTAAATCAAACCGCACTATAATCGGCCGGGTAGATCTCCAGAAATAGAAATCAATAGGGTTTTAACCTAAAATAAAAAAAAAATAAAAAACGCTCTTATAAGTAAACCAATGAAAATAATTTAAATTTCATAATTTGTTTGTTAAAAATTACTGTAGTTTATGTCATTTAAAACAAACCGCACTAAAATCGGGCGGGTAGATCTCCAGAAATATATATCAATAGGGTTTTAACGTGAAACCTAAAAAACTCAAAAACCGCCAATAAAAGTACAAGAATGGAAAAAATTTACATTTAATACTTTTTTGATAATGATGACAACATTTTCTGCCATGTAAAACAAACAGCAATAAAATCGGCTAGGTAGATTTTCAAAAGTAACTATCAATAGGATTTTAACATAAAAGCTAAAAAACTCAAAAAGTGCCCTTTTAAATATGCCCATGTAATAAAATTGACATTTCATAATTTTGTGATAATATTAACAACATTCTCTGTAATTTAAAACAAACAGCACTATAATCGGACCGGTAGATCGTCAGAAATAGCTATCAATAAGATTTTAACATAAAACCAAAAAATCTCAAAAAGTGCCCTTTAAATATACCCATGAAGTAAAATTGACATTTCATAATTTTTTTATAATAATGACAAAATTTGTGTCAATTAAAACAAACAGCACTAAAATCGGCCTCGTAGATCTTCAGAAATAGCTATAAATAGGATTTTAACATAAAAGCAAAAAAACTAAAAAAGTGCCCTTTTAAATATGCCCATGAAATAAAATTGACATTTCATAATTTTTAATAATAATTACAACATTGTCTGTCAATTAATACAAACAGCACTAAAATCGGCCAAGTAGATCTTCAGAAATAGCTATCAATAGGATTTTAACATAAAAGCCAAAAAACTCAAAAAGTGCCCTTTTAAATATGCCCATGGAATAAAATTGACATTTCATAATTTTGTGATAATATTAACAACATTTTCTGTCATTT